>BQNB010108368.1:0-12523 GCA_026074375.1 Tanacetum coccineum
AAAGCCTGTAGTAATAAAAAGATGCATTATAGTAAACAATACTTTTTACACTAGAATGGGTGTTTGCATCGCATTTTGAAATTGATTATCTGTATGTTCATTTTGCATGTAGTGAAACTGGTATAATCAGTTCCAAAACTCAAGATGTTGGTCCTTGACAATCGTGCAATATCTGATCGTATTACCTACGAGACCCATTTGGCTAACTAATAACATCATTTGTACTTTTCAACGTTTATAAGAATCTATGATTTACAAGAGCACCCGGTTGTTTGCGGACCAACAACCAGGATATTGAATGACAAATAAAACTCTCATTGTTCATAGCTTTGCTCATGAACCAATGGGAGAGGAACGCTATCACTATAATATTACATTGTGTGTTTTGTGTATGAGAATCCTTGACCTATCTCTATACAAATGTGCACTATATATAGGTGGGGAAAGGTAAAGGTTCCCAAAGAAGCTTTTAATAAAGTACTAAAGCAAATAGTTATTTTAACTATTTGCTTTATAGCTACCTAGTACTTTATAGCTACTCATGTACCTTTTTGTCTTCCTTGCTTTTTGCATTTAGGAACTTCTTGTACCAGTGTACAAGAAGGATTGAAAAATTCATATGGTATAAACTATGCATCATCTGCTTTATTATTGTTGTTTTCCTCAGCATGAACAATTGTTGTTGGAGTGATCGGTTCTGTTGTAGGTTAAACATTTACTGTAGGTTGTGTGTCTTGTTGTGTAGAATTATCAGAGGGAGCGGAAGACGTTGACACACTTGGATTTCCTGCAGTGAAGAATTCTTCATACAAAGGACTAAATAGTAAATCCAACTCTTGTAGTGACGGAGCATCTGTATCGGTTGGAAGAGAAGCATTTGGAACCAACTTTGAACTTGAAGGTTCATTGTTGTGGTCTTGAGTGTCGAGTTCGGAACGGTTATGATCAGAAGTCTTTGTCATTGGGGTGCGAGGCCTGAAGTGTTATTATCAACATACGTCATTTGTCTTGGGGGTGCGAGGCTTGAAATGTTGTGATCAAATGTCATTGGCTTTATTTCATCAAAGTTGATGTGAATGGATTTAACAATCAATCTAGTTCTCTTGTTGTAGACTCTATATCCCTTTGATGTTGTAGAATATCCGTAGAATATCCTACAAAAATTCATGGAGATCCCACTTTCTACTTGCATTCTTGTTCAATAAAAATTCACCATCTCTGACTTAAGTACAATGCAAAACCAAAAAAATTGTATAAAGGAGCTTGAGATAAGGTTTCCTTTCATTGGATGATGTGTAAAGTGTTTTTTTCATGTCTAGTAAGATGAGAGATCTATTCTGGGTATAACAGGCGGTTGCTATTAGCGTCAAGCCCAAAGAAACAGGAAGTTAGGAAGACCGAAAGCATCGTCAAGCAGCCTCAACCAAAGTACGTGTATCCTGTCTTTTGACAATGTTGTTTCATGAGTTTGAGAGGAGTTGATGTTTGTGTTCAATCTCCTACATCTTAAAGAATGGCATGGATGGTCTTATTTAAGAAACTCCTATGCCTCTATCAGATTTTACTGTATATGATATCATTTCATCACCATAAAACACAAAATAAGGATAAGAGATTTTATGAGAGAGAAAGAACTAATAGGAGGAAAAAAGAGATAATGGTTACTTTGCACTAAAAAAGAAAAATGAGAAGTCAACATCCCTCTCCACACTTGGAGAGGGCTTATATGTACAATTGAGAGAGAAAACCCTAAGATGGTATAGTTTGGCTTAATTTGGTCCGAACCATATTACACATGGCTTTAAGCCGACAACTAGGACCCAATTAGCTTAAAAGGAAATTCCTTTAAACTATGATTTTTCTCAATACAAGGCTCGGGAATAATAATGACTATCACTTTATGTAAAAACACGGCTAACAATCTCCCCCTAAATTGTTGGTCCTTGAATGCTGGATCACCTCTTAGTGATGGTCTTGAGAACTATAGAGCCATGTATTCTTGGTAATCTCTTATCCAAGATACTTTTGTATACGCTGTGATCTTGGAATCATTGATCTTAAACCTTGATATTACTTTGACAAAAAACTGATATCATGGGCTTTGCTTTAATTTGTTCATGACTAGTTTGATATCTCAAGAATCTTTATCCTTAATCTTTATGCCGCCGTTGCGAACTTGTTGTCACCACCCTCATGCCAAGGTCTTGAAGCTTACTAGTAACTAATCACCCATCAACAATTCTATACATGAATACTTGTAATCCATCATCATGGTAGGAGTAGTCACTTGATCCACTTGTAAGAAATATCTTTGCTAGTTATGTTCGGGTCAAATCTTGTAAAAAATGTTTTTTTGAGGAGTGCTTAGTACATCAGAGATTGCGGAAGACTTTGATATTTTGAGCTTTCATCATCATTTCATCATGTATATATCTTTTTTAATGAGCATCGAGAGTCTTGAATCTTGACTCCGCTTGAAATGAGTTTGTAACAACGCCGTCACATATAACCTGAAACTTGATGTTATTGATAACCAACAGATATAGACAAAATATGCTTTGTCATTCGTCCCTGAGTTCGGTTACATAACCATCCGGTCCGTGCGTGACCGTTTCTACAGTATGCAAAATTGTACCTAGTTATCAGTAGATTCAATAAGAAGAACCAACCTTGACAGGAGTTTCAGCTCAAAGTATTAGATCCTCTAACGCGGTTGCATTAGATTCACCGTACTTGCTCGTTCTCATTACCAGAACGTCTCAAAGCAGACAACACGGTAAGAGTGAATCAGATAGTTACTGATCTTCTTGATTTATCGTCAATTCATATACTGGACCCACAAATTGATAGTCACAGTTGACAACAGAATCTTGAATCCATTTAGAAAACACGCAAGACCCAATAACCTGCAAGAGACTGTTTATGTTTGACGCCGGAAGGACTTCTATTCATACACTGTAAATACTAGAGAGTATCATCTGATTTTCTGCAATTATCACATGTTAATGCGTATGAATTTTTGATACAAATGTTGTAATAATGATGTACGACATTTTGTATATTGCGGAATTTGTGTCCTATATGAGATTTTTGGATTGGATCTCGTTGGCTTAAGACTCTATAAGTGCACATTTGTTTATTTTGGTTATCACATGAGGCTGGAACCGACTGCCACCTTTTCTCTCTATCAACGATCTCGGATGAGAAATCCGATAGAAAATGTTTGGATCTCCTGAGAAATGAAACACAAATATTTTAAGAGATTCTGAAGGCTAGGATGGTTGTGCATTGCAGTCACTGGGGTCCATGATTTCAATCTTCAATATCCGGAATCATCTTTAGTGATTCCCGATAGATTATGTATTGACCCGGTTTTCTGCCTTAGGGTTGTATATTAGGGCTTCTTTATCTTTATCACCCTTGTATCCTTACAAATCTTTTTTTCATTCTTCAACCCCTTAAGTCTTAACCAGAGACTTCCTGACTATACCATGTCGGGTTGTTCCAGCACTATCTTCCATCTCAGTCGGCACAATTCCCTTATTCTCACTTTACTCCTTTCTTTTCAATCATTACGTGATGACTGTATACACTATCTAAAAAAGTGTTCCTGGATAGATACTTCTTTAGTTTTGGCTGGATCATGAACGAAATATAACTAACCTTAACCAGCTTATGACTCTTTGAGAAACAACAGTCGGTCAGTCATTGGGGTATGCCATAAAAGATCCATAAAACCATTTGATAAAAAAATCAATCAACGGGTCCTGAAAATCATTAACAAGACACATTGAATGTTCCAGAGTTATACCAAAAAGCTCCCCCTACTCATATGCAACCATATAATGAAAGAGTTTGCAACATGCGACGTTGGGAACGCACTTAAGATATGAAGATCTTATCACATTATTAATCTTATTGTCATACATTATAATCACTATTAACGAGCTCGTACCCTCAAAAAATTGCATATATGTTTACAATTTTTACAATTATTGAAAATTAAAGCGCGCAAGTTAATGTCAGAATTCACATGAGCCTAACTAAGTCTTGGGAGAACAGGAGGGCATGCAGAAAGAATCATATTATTATACTCCTCCTCAATTAGAGAATAGAGTGAAAACTTAGAGTGGGAGTTTGTTGAGCATACAATTTTATAAGAATTTGAAAATTTCTTTTTGAAAATATCTTGAAAAATTATGCTCAACAGGAAAATGATGTTAGATGTATCTAATTAATTATCATTTCCTTAGTGCTTTTCTTGAGCATTCAAAACTTTGAATGATTATATGACATTGCTCAAGATCGAGAAGATATGAACTTCCCGTTGTGTAGGATAAATGGACATAAATGAACATTTTCCTTTCTTTGGAGACCACATGTTAGATTTATCATTTCATCACCATAAACACAAAATAAGATAAGAGATTTTAGAGAGAGAAAGAACTAGAGAGAGAAATAAAAGAGAGAATGCTTACTTGCACTAGAAAAGAAAAATGAGAAGCAACACCCTTTCCACACTTGGAGAGGGCTTTATATAGTTACAAGAGATAAAACCCTAATATGGTTTGTTTGGACTTTATGTTGGGCCAGCCCAATTAGCTTAAATGAATTCCCGTAAACTATGTTTTTCTTCTACAAGGCTCGGGAATAATAATGACCACCACTTTACTAAAAACACGGCTAACAATCTCCCCCTAAGGGGTGGTCATTCAATTATGGATCCTTCTTGTGACGTCTTGAGTATTGGAGCCTTGCGTTCTTGGGAATTCTTTTGAAGATACTTTTGCATGCTTGTGATCATGGATCTTGATCTTTAACTTGATATTCTTTGACAAAATACTGATATCGTGGTCTTTGGCTTTGATTTGTCTTGACTACTGAGATCTCTGAATCTTTATCCTTGAATCTTTATGCCGCCTTGTGATCTTGTGTCTCCACCCTCATGCTCAAGGTCTTGAAAGCTTGCTAACAATCTCCCTCAACATTTTTTTAACATGATTACTTATACCACATCATGGTAGGAGTAGTACTTGATCCACTTGTAAGATATATCTTTGTTATTGTCCGGCAATCTTGTCAAAAATGTTCTTTTGAGGAAGTGCTTGTACATTAGAGATTGCGGAAGACATTGATAGTTTGAGCTTTCATCATGTATATATCTTTGTCGATTGAGCATGAGGTCTTGAATCTTGACTCCGCTGGAATGAGGTTGTAATGCCGTCACTTATACCTAAAAATTGATGTCAGTGATAAACAGCAGATATAGATGAATATGGCTTTGTCATTCGTCTTGAGTTCGGTTACATTAACCTCCGGTTCCGTAAGGACCGTTTTACAGTATAAATATTGTACCTGTAATCAGGTAGGTTCAATTTATAAGAACATCCTTGACAGGGTTTCCAGCTCAAAGTATTAGATCCTTATTACCCATTAAGATTCTAGCCTAAAACACACGATCCGGGGGTCGGGGAGGATAAAAGAAATAGAGAGCCATATTATTAAGAGAGAAAAGTAGAGATGGAAAGATGTGTGTTTCCTAGAGAGAGAAACACACGCACTTTATGTTACAAATGATTATCCTCACCCCTCCTTGGAAGTAAGGAGGGGATATATATAGCCTATGACACGCCTAGTCCTTGCGTATATGACTAATAATAAACTAATGTAATTTCGTATAAGTCTTCATATTTTAAGGCTAACAATCTTCTCTCAATATGTAGACATACTGAATTACTTATAATGTTCCTAACAAGTACACAATACAAATAAATATAATGACATCCAAGGCGCTTCTAATGCTGAAGATGACATCTTTGTCTTCTAGTCTTGATACTTGTACTCCAGTGTTAATACAAATAATGTCTAAAACGTTATTTATATTTTTCGACCTCTCAATGTTTTGATAATAACAAAATGTGAAAACGAGAATTTGGTGTGATTCCTTTTATAGTATCAAAGTGATAATTTTTAAGAATTATATAAAAAATGGATGGTATATGATCTAATTATGTGTATGAATTCTGGAAATATGTATTATAGTGGATGGTTTTGTGGAGAGTGGTGAGGTTTTGGCATGGCGGTTTAGAGGGGTGTTTGGATCATTGGGTCCAAAGACCCTCACCACTCCTTCCTCTTCTCTGATTTCTATGTGTGTGTGTGTAATGGGATGTATTGGTATATGTTTATGGACGAATTTGGGGGGTATTTATAGGGTAAATTTTACTTGGGGACCAAGCAAAGCTTGTATGTGGACATTTTTGAGGCCAAATTCACGAATTTATTACATCAGACTGAAAGTTCGGTGCACATTTTTATTTGTGCGCCGTACTTGGGATTTTGTGAAAAATGCGCCGCACATTTTTATTTGTGCGGCGGTTTGGATGCCTTTTCAGTTCTTGGACCAAAAACCAAAGTTGTGGAGAATTCTTTCCCGGACGCGTGGCCTCCAGAATAGCGTCATCGGAAGTCGTATGACGAGTTACTGGCCCAAAAAACAATGAAATGGTTTAAGGAAGCATCAGCTGAGTTATTTCTTCATTTAAGCTTCAAAATCTTATTGTTTTTCTTCCGTTTTCTTCACGACATGTTCCAGAACCTACATAGCCAATTATATATTTTATTCTATACCAAAAGTTCTTATATTTAACCAAATATATATATATATGTATTATTAAATATTTATATATACGTATATATTATATATACGTATATAATATATATATATTTAAGATATATTATTATACGTATTATATATATATACGTATATAAATTATATATATATTTATATACGCTATACGTATTTATATATATATATATATATTATAGATACGTGATATATTTATATGTATATATTATATATATACATCTATATATATATCGTATAATATATTAGTATATATATATTACGTTTAGTATCGTCATATATATATATACGTTTTAACGTATATATATATACGCTATATCTAACACGTATATATATATATACGTATATTATATATATATATACGTATACGTATATATATATACGTATATGTTTATTTATATATAGTATACGTATATTTATATATCGTATATATATATTATAACGTATACTATATTAGTAAGATATATATATACGTATATATTATATACGTTTATATATATATACGTATATATATATAATACGTATAAATATTTACGTATTATATATATATACGTTATTATATATACGTATATATATATATATATACAGTATATATATATATATACGTATTACGTATATCGATTATTATATTATATAAGTGTATATAGATATATTACGTATATACGTATATATAGTTATTATATCTATAATTTATATTTACGTATATATATATATATATATATGTATATAAAAAGCATTGATAACGCGTATAGAAAACATGTATAATTTGAGCGTTATCAAATCCCCCCACACTTAAACTTGGCTTGCCCTCAAGCAAATCTAAGAAAAGAAATTTAAAAACAAGGTCCTAGGTGACAAGACAAGGAAATTATTAATTTTTTATTTATATATTTTATATTTTGATATTTTTTTATTTTTAATTTAAAAAAAAATTATTGGGTGTGAAATTTTTGAAAATATTTTTGGTTTTTGTAACAAATAAGTGCAAAGGCGGCAAGACCCCCACACTTAAGGGTTTGCTTGCCTCCCAAGCCAAAATGAAAAAAAAATAATAAGCTTTACAAAATAGACATAGAATTATGAAAAATATTTTTGGATTTTTAATATGTGAAAACAGAGATGTTTGACAATACCCAATGATCTTCAAGCTGTAATAACATGACTAAAGCTCGTCACGAATAAATAAAAGTATATTCACTCGAACTATCATATGTGATTGTAACAGAGGTAAAAAGGGAAATCAACTCATTGCTCAGTCATGATGCATTTATACCAAATGCTCTGTACAAGAAACAAAATGCACCGACCTGGCGTAATGCACCAGGTATTAATTATCAAAAGGGGAATTTTATTCGCGGCTGTAATGTACAGGCTTAAGGGTTATAAGGAGTGTGGATAAGGCATGGACAATATATTAATGAAAATGGTTTAAGTCGACAGTCCAAGTAACCCATGTTGCTAAGTTACGACAATCCAAAACCCGCGAAGGTATTCGAACCTCTCATCAATATATCCGGCACATTAATATACCTATTGTCGCAAACGCCAAACACAATCAACTCTTATTCATCTCTTTTCTTGTTCTCTCTTTTTTTAGATTTCTTTTTAGATTTTTTTTTCTTTTTTTATTCCACTTTTTTTTTCAAATCCCACCCTTCACCATTCCAATCAATAACAAATCCCCCCTCAATTAATTATACAGGTGTACACCGCAAAAAAAATACAAACACGAAGCGTGCACTCTTCATCTTCGTCAATGCACATCAACTTATAAACCTATAATCGCGGAGCAAACAATAAGCAAAAAACCAAACCATCATACCGAGTAACTAGCAACCAACCATAGGGACTTTCGAATAGAGGTAAGGCTAGGCTAAAGGTTATATTTTTGTATTTTTTTTTTCTGAATGAGAAAAATAAATATAATGGCTCAGCGGGTTAAACTAAGGGTATCTAGCACTAATGATGAGTGCTAACATAAGGGTTTTATTTGGTTGGTTAGCTAAAAGAATAATATGTTAAATGGAATGGCTGTTTGGGTTAATCCTAAGTTGCCTCTTTATCACATAAAAATACCTATATCACGCGAACGTGATCTCTGTGGTCTCGTAATGATTTCAAGCACAAGTTCTAGAATCAATAAATCACCGGCACACTCATAATCAAAGGAATCAAGCATAAAATACGTATGCTATATACATGCTCAAAATCCTCACATATTTACTGGAATGGTTTATAAGCGCATGGTAATGTCATAGGGTCCCGATCGGATCTGCTTTTATCAATCGGGACAAATCTCTGATTTCAAAACTTTATTTTATTTACTAAGTTTTATTCTAATATATTAACCTAACTGGCAAAAAATTTAAAAACAAAAATAGATTTTTAGATTACCGAGGGCGAACAAAAGTTACAAATTAATAATGAGTCTGATTATTCAATTCATTTCCCCCACACTTAAGTTGAATATTATGCGTAATTAGTAAATAACTAAAAAAGTGAGACTAAACGGGGAAAAATAAATAAAGAGAAACGAACTTGTCCCGGGGCTCATAAGTGCTTGGCTGAATTCTGAAAGATACGGCGTGAAACAGAACGCCGTCATGTGTATTCTACCACATGTAAAATAATCAAAACATATCGGCCCAAATGTAATAGTACCACCAATCCAAGCTCCATTTATTTAATCTGCAAAATATACTAAACTACAAAAACCGTAAATAATTAAGCACACTTCGTAGGGCACACGATTGTATTTAGCATATGCAACAAGCATTTAAACCCCTCGGTGACCCGAGTGGACGAGTTATAGTCTCGTGAGGGTTTTTGCGAACACACCCACAAAGTTCAAAACATTTTTTTTATATATATATTTTTTTTCAAAATTTTTTATTTATACACATTTGATTAAGACTAAAAACAAGCAGGCATAAAATCTTTTTGGATTTTAAATTTTTTTGTTTATATGAGTTTTGGTTTAAAGATAAATACATATTAAACATATAATAATTATTTAATGTACAAAAACTTATAGCTACAAAGAAAATATTAAAACAAATATTTTTTATTTTTATTTTTATTTTTTGGTTTTTTTAAAATTTTTTTAGACAAAAATCTAACATACGTAAATTTTTTATTGTTTTTTTAATAATATATCTATTTTTTTATTTTTTTATTTTTTTAGATCAGAAGTGCGTCACACTTGAAAGAAAGTGTGGCGTACATCGAATCTAATTATTTATTATTTTTTAAAAATTCAAAATACCATGGTGGGAAAAATTGATACAAGTGCGCCGCACAACAACATATGTGCGGCAGTTTTATTATGACAAAAACATATTTTCAGATTTTTTTTTCACTTATTATTTAATATCACAAATACAAACACATGCAAACACATTAATAGACAAACACAAACACACCAACTAAACAAAAGAAAATACGAATCTATTTTTTTAAGATTTTATTGTTTTAACATTTTTATGCCTCTTTTTTTTTAACGCAGGCAAACATACACAAACAGGCAAGCATGCAAAAAAAAACAGATAACAAATATTTACAGAAGATAAGACAGAAATAAAAATGCACCTGATTTATTTTTATACAAAATCAATATTTTTGGATGTTGAGAAAACACGACGCACTTAATAACAAGTGCGGCGTACTATGAGTTTCGACAACAAATTTTTTTAGAGTTTTAATAGATGCACACAAGAAAAACTAAAATCTAACAAAAGCAAGATTTTTATTATATAAACAAAAACATGCCAAAAGCAAAAAGAAAGTAAAAATAACATAGAAATAAAAATCTTTTTGTTTTTTTTTTAAATTTTTGAATGACAACTAAATATTCACGACATTACAAGACGTATAATCAGATAAAATAGGATTTCAAATGCTCACATACCTGAGACTAGAAATTTAGGGGTTTGTTTGAGTTTTGGTTTTGAAATCAGATTTTGTTTGTCAAAATTTGCAGAAAGTGCGGCGTACTTTCTGTGTTTTCAGGCAAACCGACGCACAAACTGTATGTGCGACGCACTTTCTGTGGAAAAATGATTTTTTGGGTTTCGTTTTCCAAAAAACGGTACGACGAGTTTATAAATGTTGATTTGTAAAACAAGTACAACGATTTTTGTGTGAAACCGGCGCACTTCGTGTAAAAACGTGTAAAATAAGAAACGGGGACAGGGGAAGTGCAGTGCACAAGGTTAATTGTGCGCCGTACTTTCTGCAACAACAAACATATTTTGAAGATTTAAAGATATTTAAACACACGTAAGATGCACAAGACTAGCAAACAATCTGCAAACAACCAAAACAAATCCCCAGCGACGGCGCCAAAAACTTTGATGTGTGTTTTCTACAAGCTTTAAATTTATAATAACTAGAAATACCGATTTTGACTAAAAATACAACATTCGGGCAAGTATACCCTATTCGAGTGTAATCTAGTATTAGGTAAGTCCAGGTCGTTCCACGGGATTTGTAGCAATTCACAGATTGTTTATCAAGTAACAAAGCTAATTGATTGTCACAGATCAAATAGCCAAAACGTGTGTATAAAGTAAGCAAGAAACAAGACATGATCCACATAACATAATAGATATAGATAGAGCAAGACTTTATATAAATAAAGCATACAAGTCATATATGATGGGTAATCATAATAACAAGCATATCTACCAATGATAACATAGAATTCTTTCGGCTTATATACTACATCATCACTAGTGCATTAAGAGTGGTTTATATCAAATATGCATATATATGAATTCCTCCCAACCCGGTCGGTCAACATAAGAAAAAGTCTTAAACATTATTCTACTTGGTTTATTTATCAATTTACTACACAATTCTCACAAGCATGATATTGATTCATATGACCAACATGATTCAAAATATATCAAGGCAATTAATCCTTTCGGCCTATTTCAATTGCAAGATATATCAAAAGATAAACAATGATCCAAGTAAAATAACATATAATTCATAAACATGTATATTCATAAATCATAGCAAAATCATCCAAATATTATTTATGTTTCACATATAAGAAGCAAAGTAACAATACCAATATTTCGACTACAACAACCATCAACCCAAAACTAGTAGTTCCATGATCAACCAACAACCAAATGCTACTAAGATAACCCGTAATATACTATGTAACTTCTGGAAATCCTCAACATATCACCAAATGGAGTGTTTGGTAAAAAGGTTTATGGTGATGATCTTAAGAGAATTTGGTGTGAATCCTCCAAGAATCAAAGTGATAAGTTTTAAGGTTATAGAAATGGATGTGTTAATACAAATAATGCTCAAAAACATTATTTATATTTTTCGACCTCTCAACGTTTTGATAATAACAAAATGTAAAAACGCTTACAATAAAAATAAACGTTTACAAATTATTAAATGTAAAATTTCATTTATAAGATTAGTGATCACTTAAGGCATGGACAAACAAAATAATTAAGCAAGATTAATGATCAAGAAAATATTTTTCTCTTAATCCTCACTTTTAATTCTACAAAAGTATTTTCTCAAAAATACATTTACAAAATATTTTCTAATTAAAATAAAAACTTTTATTAAAAACTTAAAATTTGAAATTCAAATTTCCCCCCCAAAACGGAAGCTTCTACACCAGATACAACCTTCCCCACAAAAAGACAAAAAAGGGAGCGGAGTCTAGGCGGCGGCCCCCTTATAGGCCTGGCGGCCCCCTTATATATAAGGGACCGCCCCCAGATAGCCGTTGAGATTCCCTGCCTATAAATATTAGCCCATTCCCAGCAGAAAAATGATTCCTCTTTGCACGAAATTTTTCAGTCTTTTCTCTCTCTCTAAACCTTCTTTCTCTCACTAAAACTC
>BQNB010108369.1:0-22965 GCA_026074375.1 Tanacetum coccineum
AAATGAGAGCTTAAAAATGAGATTTAAAATACTAAACACTGAATTTTATTAATTAAAGAAACTGATTACATTACTTAAAAAAATTACATTTAAGAAAAAGTCGAATTTAAGCTAGACTAAAAATTACTAAAAACCTAGATGGTGTGTGTGTGAGAAGTGAGGCCTATTTATAGGTCCTGAAAGAAGCTTCTAGGATCTCTTGCCAATCTTTCAATCCTGGCCAATCATTTCTTCAATCATTTGAGCATCAATTGTGGCCGTTTGATCAAATTATGGACACCTGAGGATTGCCAGCGTGCCATTCCATTGATGTGACGTTTGTGCTTCTTTTGTGAGTGAGTTTAGCACAAAACCCACATAAATTTGTGCTTTTACCATGGCTAACGTGGCTTGATCTTGATCCTGAGCTAATGAATCTCTTGGAAAGACTGATTTGACCATTGCATTGCATTTAAGAGCTCCTTAATTGACCATCTAGCCCTTTAATTTCCATAAGCCCTTTGTTTTTGACTGGATGGTAAAATAGGGGAGACGAATGAATAGTAAAAAGGGTTCCCGCCCCTTTTTTGATAGTTAAAACTGTTGGAGTTTGGGGAGTTTGCACATATGGCCCTTGTGTTCTTTCTCTTTTCCATTTTCTAGTTATAAAACAGTTTGGGAATTTGCAATTTTGGCCCTTGTGGTTGTTATAAAAGGAAAATGGATGTTAAAAAAGGAAAAAGGTCTATTGTTGACATTATCAGACCATAGAGTAGACTGGATATGACCTGAGGCAAGACTTTTTGGCTTTTTGCTTTCTGGCTTATGTTCACATCTAAATCTTAAGTAGACTTCTATACACGTTCTCAAAGTGTCCGTACATGCTCGCTTTTGCTGTTTTTCCTTATGATTTTTGACTTATCCATAACTGCACACAACAAACATAAATACAAGCAAATTTTTGCCATTTATTTGGTCTGTTTTAGGTTTATTTGGTTTATTTTTAGGTACAAATAGATAAGTGTATTCTATACTTAAACAAAATTTTCCCCAAACCTAAAAACGATTGTGTGTCCTTCAAACTCAATATCACAATGCTTATAACACAAATACCTCGAAAATTCCCTACAAACAAACCTTTGAAAAGTAGCAAAGATTTTTGAGAAATTAAGAATCACAAGTAATAAAAAACCCACCCGAAACACCACTACTAGTAATCCCCATTTTTCAAAAGATATTTTCTCCTTTTATATTTTTCTTGATAATTAATTATCTAACTACCAACATATTGTGTTAGAGACATAATGTATTGTTTTTCATTAATTACCTTAATTGGTAACTTAGAGGAACATAGAACAAAAAGCACAATAAAGTGTCAAAAAGATTCTTCATACATCCCCGATTTATTTTCACATTTTCCCATGATAAATCTTAAACAAAGATCACTAAACTCACACTACTGCTAATTACAACAAGATGCAAGACCTACTCATAATTACAAAACTTTGATTCATCATCCCCGACATAAGTCATAAAGTTAGGTGTGTGTGTTCAAATTAATTTAAACCATTAAATCCACATATTAGATAGATGAAATTCAACCAAGCTTTACACATAGGCCTTTTGGGCTAATATGTTAATTACTTAGTAGAATCACAACTTAAAGCATACAAAAACCTACTTATCTAAGACCTCGTTGGTTCACTTGTCCCATGAATGACTTTCTTCTCTAGCGATCCCACCGTCATAATCCGGGTAAATTGCTAAAGGCTTTTGGACACCCAACCGGAGAATACTAAACCGAAGAGAACCGCATGAACTACTGATAAAAAAGCTTTAGTAAACTTTTGTAAACTTAGCTCAACAAAAAGAAGTACCATGGTTTTTAGAAAATTAAAAAACTTTTTTACTATTTATTTTCTAACTTTGCAACATTATATTTACTATTCACACTATTAGCTAGGAATAATGGTATCACTTTTCTTTCCAACGACACAATCGGCCTCGCCTCGACAAGCGCTTGCGTACTTAATTATGAACCTACCCTAAAACTACATCCTCCATCCTTTCTTTTGATGTCACATCGTACGAATTGACAAACTTTGCCCTCATGTACTTTATTGCGATAGGATTTGCACCTTACTTATATATCAATTAAGGATTTAAAACTGCATCCTTTTTATTCACTATTTATAGAAAAAAAAAAAATTTAAAAACTATTGCAAATAGAAAATTTCTTCAGAAAACCAAAGTATAAACTCGAAGAAGCTAAAATTCTATTTACAAATATGTTTTGACTCATCATCGATAAAGCTTTTTCTTCTGAATATGTTGATAAAGACTTATAAGAGTAAAACTGCAAATTTGCAAAAATTAAAGATAACACAACAGTATAAATTAATCATTTTAAGACTTCAAGGGAAGAAAAATCACAAGAAAGTCTTATAAATCCTTTAAGTTTACCAAAAATAAACATTTATTAAGCATACTCTAATAATACGTAAAAACAACACAAATCATCTCTTATCCTCTTATTCTTTCACACAAAAGGAAATTTGCAAAAACTTAGCCTATATAAAATCCAACTCAAAAAAACTCGCATATTAAAATCTTCTTGAGAATTAGCACATAGTCTTCATTTACTAACGAATTAAGTCTAGCATTTTTAAAGTCTACATAACTAGCACACAAACTATCATATTAATTGTTTAAGAGGAGAAAGCTAGAACTCAACAACGTAAGATCGGGTCAAAATTACTTTTATAATTCATACCAACTGAAAACCTACATTTTTTTGGTCTTATAACGAACACTTATTTTATTTTATATAAATATTTATTACATAAATAAAAATTTAAACATTTTGCTATTAAATGTGGAAAAACGGGTACGTAGAACAAAACTAATAAGCAATCAAATCAAATCGAATAGATTCCCATACCCGCAAAATCGAAAACGAAACAATGATCCTCAAAGTTTTAAAGTCGGGTTTACAACGTAAATCTAAAGCCGATTATGAATAAGAAAAGATAAACATTAATCGATATGATGAAAAGGAATAGGATCTCACCCAAAACTAACTTCACACAAAGGATGAGAAGCTCGAGTAGAACCGGGACAAATCAACCGACACCCCCTCAAAGGCTTCAAAAAGAAATTGTTTGGGTCAATCCATACAAAAATCAACAACAAAACAAGCAACAAACATCGAGAAATTGGAGAGAGTACAAGCCTCTCTCAACACAACACATTAGGTAAGAAAATATAAATGATAATAATGGGATGAACTCATATCACCACGAAGCGGCTTGTTTTTGATCAACCTGATTCGCAAGCTCGACTCGATTCCCTGAATATAGTTGTCCAATAAGGGAAAGTCTAGAGGTCGGAATAACCAATGGTGAGTATCCCTCCATAGTAGAGTTAAACGGTGGCAGTTGACTTAGAAATTATGAAAACCAACGGCATACCAAACTAGGCAATTGCATAAGGATAAACTACGGATGGATTGTCCACAAAACAAACAAAGGGGGACATTTAAACTATTAAATAAACATAGGCTTTTTGTCACATGTTAACTTAAATATCATAGGCTTTTTTGTCTCATTTTTTTGTCATTTTAATGAGTATAATTTATATTAACTTATTAAATGTATGGAGTTTTAGCTATCTCTACAACTAAGAAAAGAGGACCAACAATGATGCATAACATACACACACAAGAATTCGACAGACGTGAGGTTATCATATGCAATGAATTTGGACAACCTGTCGGACCTGCCACCAAGGTGAACGATGTAGTAGGAAAATTCTCTCATTTTTTTGTTACAATAGCTAGTACATATAGTTACTGTCCATTGATTTATAATTCATAGCATAAAGTGCCTGATAAGGACAGAATGTGGGAGTATGTGTTGGTATGTTTTTACGTCGATATATCTTTCTTATATGTATGAATGTTTTCCTTTCTTTATATTTTCACTAACATATTAGTCTTTGCTTTAGGAAAAATACATTGTGCCCGGAGAGGCTAAACCTTATGTGTTGCAGTCTATTGGAGTGTGTTAGAGGGGGCACAAAACTAGGCTCAAGAAAAAACACTTTTATGACCTCAAGGATAACAACACTAGATTGAAGCAACGTCCAAAATGCATCCCAAAAAAGGATTTTTTACAGTTGCTTCGCTTATGGAACAATAAACAATATCAGGTAATTTGGTAAATAAATTATTTACTTCTTTATTTCTTTATTATAATATTTTTCGTTTGATATGTTTATTTATCCATTAATTTGTGTACAGAAGCGTTGTTTAATCGCAAAGAAGCGTCGAATGTCTAAAAAAACATGCTTTAGTTGAAGATGCAGTCGAGAAGCTTATACGTTACCTCTAAGAGTTGTTCGACAGTTTTTAACATGAGTTATCGCATATGTTTGGTTCAAGGTACGTCCCTATTATTCAAATTCCATACAAAACATGCTCTAAACATATTACATGACAAAATGACCCACCTGCCCATTTTGACCCAAATAAGCTTTCAAATTATTTCATGACCATACAAAATGTATAAGGTTGGCATGTTTGTTGGAGTGTTGTATATGATATATGAAGTCATTTTTTTGACACACAATCTGAATAGGATTAGCATCAGGATATAGAAGGTTGCCCTGCTTATCTGAGTGTTGCATATCAAATTACAAGAACTTTCATTTGGTGTAGGACATAGCTGAAATACTATGACTATTTTATTCCTTGGCACTTGGTATAGGGTTTTGTAGTTCCAAATTAGTGGAAACTGATTTTGCAAGAATTATTCAACCTGTGGACCAGTCCTAGGTAGATTAGGCTGAGCTTTACACTATATTGGTGTCACACTATATTGAATTTTTACACATGGTCTAACAGATGATAAAACATGACTAGTATGATTAGTCATTTTATCTATTTACATTTTTAGTTATATAATCAGTTCTTAGTATGCGAAATTCGAGTTATAAAATGCATTATTTAAGTTTTTATCAGATGTTTGGCTTATGTTACGACTTATGAGAACTAATAACCTTAAAATAACCACATGAGGAGGTGTTAAGTTTAAGCTAAAAATATGATTTTCCCAAGCATCCCCTAAGAACCTATAGTGATCTCACTTTGGTAATTGTAGTTTTTTATAACAACTTTCATTAACCATGTCACTGTCACCTTTATCATGATGATATACTAAGAGATAACAATATTTTCCTACCTGTTCTTGTCCACTTTCTAAAGTATTTTCTCAGACTTTGTCCAACACAGTTGGTAACTTGGTATACATCCTGCATTTTAGATCTCACTTAAGAAATTTCTAAAATTGCATTAGAAACAGTCCTTATTTTTAGAAGTCAATGGCAAACATAAATGGATATACTAAGCTTACATATTTAATAAAGATGTTGCATCCAAATTGACCAGCCCCATTAACTAATAATGTTGACATGTATCTATCAATAGATGTGCAGTGAGGACTAGTCAAATTTTCATTATTAAAGAGGATACCTGCTAGCTGCAAAGACAACTAAAAACTTAACCAACACAAAAAACCTTAGACAAAATCTTATTCGCATATATGCATCATTTATAATGTTATTACTTCAAGAATTTAGAGTTTCTCATGAGCCAATCTTTAGGCTACAACCTTAATAAAAACAAGCATGAAAGTCAAGTTTTTAAAAAGCACAAAAAGAACGTGTTAGATAATAAGAATATCACTAGTACAAAACCAACATCTGAGACCGCAACACTTCAGGCCTTAGCTTGTGCTATGCGAGACTGCAAGAATTGTAAAGCTATATCAGTAGTTATTAGGATCTAAAGTAATTTATTGGATTTTGGTCGTCTTCTATTTGGATATATATTACGATTGTAAACTAACAATCATTTTCATTTGGACCAGGCAACAACGTTTTATAGCACTTCAAGCTGCAAAGATGAACTCAAGATGTCCATGATTACATGCAGTTTGATTGCTTTTTCTTTTGTTCAATAGAAGTTTTATGTTGGTTATGTTACATTAAACAATTTTGTCAAAGTACACAAGGATGTTATCTATGGTATTTTATTATTCCTGTGGTTAAACAAATGTTAATTATTAATGTATTATTAGACCTTTTTGGAGAATGTGTATGATACAAATATTTAGCATTGTATTGTGTGAAACAAAAGTGTTACTAATCGTTTATAAAAGTGTCACCTTATATGATGGAAAACAACTAGCAGTGTTGCGTTTCACATAATAAAGTGTTTCAAAATTAGTTGTAATAATGAGAAAGTGTTGAACTTGAATCTAAAAGAGTTGTGGTTGTGCGAAAAATGTTGCATTTTATTTTGAAAAGTGTTGCACTTAAGTAAAAAAAATGTTGCATTTAATGTACAAAGTGTTGCACTTTGGTATGGAGAGTGTTGCATTTAATATAATAAGTGTTGCAATTAAGTGTGAAAGTGTTACAATTAAATATAAAAATTGTTGTCTTTGAGTGTAAAAAGTGTTGCACTTAAAGTATCACATTTGGTAAACATTGGCAACACATTAAAAAAATGTTGCACATTCAAATTAAAGTGTTGCTTATACCTAAGGAAACGTTACATAACATAGCACTTGATAATGTAACACCCCCATTTTTACAATATAGCAGCGGAAGCTAATATGGGGTATTACTATATAAGCAGAAGCTAGCGGAAGCTAATATGGGGAATAACTACATAAATGTACACAGACAGTCACAAATCATAGAAAATGACTCAAAATAAGTTTTTAAAAGATACGAAATCTACCCTAAAAAAAAAAAGAGTTTTATCAAACGGCATGTCCCAAATCTAGAAACATAAAATGAGAATGATAACAAGTTTTAAATATAGCCAACTATCTTCCAAGTCATGCCACAACCCCATGCTATAATTAATTGCTACAATTACATGGGTATGAACATGCATAAAAATGGTCAACACAAAGGATTAGTGAAATATCAAAGGTTTGAAATGTAATAGTATAATACAAGTCATCAGTGTAATAATTGTACAGCCCAATTAATATAGAAACAGTATTAATATTTTTCATTATTGTATCTAAGCACATGGCACAACAATGACTGTGTATATAAAATACCCAAATTGCTGTGATAATATATAGCATAAAGATAATTGGGGGGGGGGGGGGGGTGGGGTGGAGGGGGGGGCCCCGATGTAGGTAATGCCATATACCTATGAGATTCAAATATAATACGTTTGGTTTACCTATCCGGCAAACAAAAAATGATTCATCAATCCTGATAGATCTTCCCAATATTCATGTTCACTCGTAGTAATAATTTCCATGATAATGAGGGACTTTTTGGCATAAAGTGACTTAAGAACAAAAGACAGTAAAAGATAGCATATATTTAGAAAATACTTGTATTCATGGTTTAAGCATGTATCCCCCTCACAGGTTTATGAAAACATTCAAGAGATTTAAAAGTGAGGCTATGAACTCACCTGATAGGTAGTTGTAATAAATATTTCAAAATGAAAGCTGATGACCTTATCACAATCTTAACAGGGAAGGTTGATACAGCAAAAATGAAAGTAACGGCTTCGTCACACGCAACCTGGGGTAATATGTCAAGTCTTAGTTTGATTGAATATGTTTTACATTATAATGAATATCATCTTTGATTGAATTATTATGGAGTATTGAATCACCGTTCGGGCCATCATAATTCAGAGGTCATTTAGTAAACATTTAAGGAGCTAGGGCACTTTAAATTGTAAACCCAACACCTTAGTCAGAACGTAATACCAAGATTAAACCCCTTAATATGAAGCTCCCTAGTATTGTGGTACGATATAGATTCGGGACAGGATAGTTATAACATAATCGGTTTTAAGTGTTTTACTTAATAACGGGAAATGATAAGCACGTTAAGCATTAATTAAAGTTATGTTTTATAAGGTTTTGAACACATTTCTACACATTTTCAAAATGTTACATTTTAGACCTTTAAGAATAAAAAATGGCAAAATATACCTTTGGAGTTTTCACTTTTACAAGTTTGGTCCTTTTAGTTTAAAAGATGTACAAAGTAAACCTTGTACTTTGGATAGTGACATAATAGACCCCAATAGTTATAACTTTGATAAAATGACATTTTCAGCCCTTTTAGTTATAAGTTTCAGAAAGTTACAGTATATACCCCTTGCATGAAAATGATTTACAAAATAAGTCCAAAATCTATAATAATGATATTTTTCAATATTAAAAGTAATTTAAAGGTTATAGCTTATTTATATAAGCTAAAATATGAAGATTTAACGTAACCAAAGTTTAAAATAACAATTCGTTAAGCTAGAAATCAAAATGGGTCGAATTAGGGTTTTTAAACGAAAACGCATAGGTTTTTAATTTCAAATTCTATCAAGAATCAATAAAGTGATTATATTAACATTAGTTAAGATGGATTATAACAATATTTAGTCATTATAACTTTTAGATTAGAGAAAAACAAGAATTTAGGGTTTAGGGGTATGGTTTTGGATCAAAACAAGAAAACGCATAGGTTTTTAGCTTAGATTCTTTAACAAGGGTTCATGCATGTTCATTATAACATTATATGAGTATAGGAGCAGAAATGAATCATAAAGAACCTGGGTTTGAGCTTGAAGATTCAAAAATGGGTCGAAATGGGTTACTTGCTTTCGTACGCCTAGATTTCAAGCTTCGGGGCTTCAAGGCTTGGATTCTTTTCTTGGTTTCTGCTCTTGGGACTCCTTGGGACCTCTTGGACCAGAACTTGGTAGCCATTGTTGATTTAGAAGAGATGGTGAAGGTGTGAGTGAAAATGAAGGCATGGTACCCCCTTTTTATACTCGTTCAACCCTTAGAGGCCAAGGGAACTTGGAGATTAAGGTTAGGACAGATGTGACATGATTAGGGTCAGATAGGAAGGTGATTAAGGAGGTAACAATGCAAGGTGGAAGTATAAGAAAAGGGTTTGTGTGGTTTTGGGGTGCCACGGCTAAGCTTTGGCAACAAGGGAGTGATGTGCTTGATTTATAGCCAAGAAATGAGATAAAGGACCTTGTAAGCTACTTGGAGATGATGATGGAGCTGCTTAAAATGTGTGGTTTCTTGGTTTCATTTAAAAATGGGTCAAAATAAGCAAGAAAGGTCGCGGGTTCAACTTAGACACGAGTTAGGGTTTTCCTAGCTCATTTTCGTATACATTTATGCAATAATGATGGATTATGGAATGTAATGTTTACTATAAGTGTTTACAACTTTATTTGATTGGTGGTTCGAGTTTAAAATGGGTGAAAATGTTTAAATGGGTTACGGGTTAGAGTTAGGGTTCGAACTAGGGTTTTCATGGTTTAATTCTTATACATTTGTGATATAATGATGCAATAAGTTTTGTAAAGTTGTAAATTATGTATCTACAACTTATTTGAGTATTGGTTTAGGTTTAAAATGGATAAAAACCAATAAACAGGTCATGATTTAGAAACTAGCTCGGTTTAGGGTTTTCGACTTTTGTTTCTTGTAATTTCATGAAATGAGAATGAATATGGATTGTAAATGAAGTGCATGACTTGTTTGTAACTTGTACTTGATGGATTGTATAAGCCTTCTTAGGAAAATAGAGGTAAAACAACTATTTTGAATATCGTGAATTAATGACTTAAACATTATGCTTTAAAGGACTTGTACCTTATTTTGGAGGGAAAGTATATTCAAATGAGATATTATATTACTTGTTCATGTGCTTTTATTGATTGTACATTCATTTTGAATGTGTACTTTACTTGAAATTAGGGTAACGTTAATGGTTTTAGCTCATTTGGTATTATCGTCATGAAAAATTTGTTAAATGAATAACGTATATGATAAAATAGATATTAGATTGTTGACTTGACATATTAGGACATTTACTTGATGTAAACATAGATGGAATAGGCATAGGTCGTTACGTGAACTCGTTTACTTTAGAAATGTAAATTATGTTACGTAATGAAATGAAATGAAACGAAATTTTATTCCCGTGAAAAAGTAGTACTTAATATAATAAGTAGATACTACATTGATGAAATACTTTAAAATTACAGGTTGTTATAGATAAAGTGTCACATTATGCATAATGCAACATTTTAAGAACATAATACAACACTTTATGAGTGTCACTTTAACTCCATTTTGTAGTAGTGGTGGTTCTTCGGTATCGGATTTAGATTCAGAATTTTCATCGGTAGTCATTGCCATGAATTCATCTAATTCGGAAAAGATTTCTTCTTCAAGAAGGGTTCCTTTGATGGAATAGAGGATTTTGCTTCCTTCGTCAAGAAGAGCGTCGAAATCTTCTTCTAATATTTCATCGATAACATTGATACTAAAACATGTATCATCGTTTGAGTAAGAGTGTTTCATCGCAGAGTCGATATTAAAGATCATTCGTTCAGTTCCAACTCTAAGATTAAGTTGTTTCTGTTTAACTCGAATAACTACATCAGCAGTGTAAAGAAGAGGTCGTCCCAAGATGAGGGAAACTTTGTTGTCTTCTTCCATTTCAAGAATAACGAAATCAGTAGAAAAGGTAAATTTACCAACTTTAACGAGCATATTCTCAGCTATTCCAATAGGGTATTGGAATGATTTGTCAGCTAATCTTACGCTCATTTTGGTAGGTTTAATTGTTTCAAGAGATAGTTTTGCATATAAGGAATATGGCATATGATTAATGCTAGCACCAAGATCGGTTAAAGCATTGCAGGAGAAGGTTTTGTTGAAATTACATAGAATAAGAAACTTCCTGGGTCTCCGAGTTTTGGTGGAACTTTATTTTAGATCATCGCTAAACTTTTATCGCTTAGGCAAGCAGCTGAGATTTGTTTAATTTTATGTTTGTTTCTTATGAGTTCTTTGAGAAATTTGATATAGTTAGGCATTTCGGCTAAGACGTTGACAAGAGGTACGTTGATTCGGACATCTCGGATCATGTCAAGGAACTTTCCGTATTGGGCCTCCATTTTTTCTTTTCTTAGGCGTTGAGGATACATAATTTTTGGTTTGTATGGTTTGGGTAACAGTGTTTCTTTGACTGGTTTTGTGGGTTGAGGTTTTGGTTGTATTGTAGGTTCATCGTCTTCATCATCGCTATCGAAGTTGATAGGGTTTTCAAGATTATTCTGTTGATCATTCGGGTTGTCTGGTGGATTTACCACTTCTTATGAATACGGAATTCACATGCTCGTTATGAGCTTGCGGTGGTTGGTAAGCTTTAGAGTTGCTACCTCGTGGGTTTAGTTAAGTGTTGCTAGGAAGAGATCCAGAAGGTCGTCTAGATTGCTTGTCAGCGAGTCTGCCAAACTTAGTTTTTAGGTTTTGGATTGAAGCTTGATGATTTTTTGCTACTATTTCGAGTTGAGTATTGAGGTCCATGGATGTTTCTTTGACAAAAGCGTTGGTTGATTGTTGAGATTTAGTGAAATCGTTGAATTATTTTTGAAGATCGTACGGTTTGTCATCGGTGTTGGATCGGTAGTTGTCTCGATTGTAATCATTTCGTCCACTTGAATGCCAATTATCGCGATTCGAGTCTCGGTCGCGATAATCAATATAAAAATGAGTCTTAAGGAAAGTTTGCATAAATTTAGCTTTTCTTCACGGGACATAGGCATGTTATCATCGTCAAGATCGGGTGTTGGTTGTTTAGCACGAGATTGTAGTTCTTTGTACTGAGCATCCTTTTATGGTCATGGCATTCATCCGGGCCATAATTTTGTCAGAGTCGGTATTACTGCTACCTTCATCGGCGAAAGCAACGATTTTCTTAAGAGATAAATTGGTTTTTTAATTTTTAGACCAATCGAGCTTGAGTGAGACTTTATCTTCTAGAAGCTGATAAGTTTGATTTGTTGTTTTATAGAGGAAAATACCACCAGTTGTGGCATTTAGAACTTCTTGGGTTATTTTGCTGAGACCATGATAAAAGATATTGATGATATTGCCTTTGGACAGGTTATGACCATGGCAGTTTCAGAGCATTTCTTTCATAGGGAGCGAAGCATCGGTTAGAGATTCATTTTCATGTTGAGAAAAGGCTCGGATTTCTCTGAGGAGTCGGTCAAAAAGCGTTGGGGGAAGAATCGGCTAATGAAAGCAGTTCGAAGTACATCCTATGTTTCAATAGTTCCTTCGTTGAGTTCGTCCAGCCATGTTTTTGCTTCTCTAGTGAGTGATAGGGGAAACATCATCAGGCAGACAACTTCATTCTTGGTATCTCTGTATTTAAACATATCGTAGATTCCAAGAAATTCATGAATGTATTTATGAGGATCGGTTTTGGTTCTACCATCAAATTGGTTTCCTTTGACGAGAGTCAAGTGGTTACCTTTAATGGCAAATTCGTTTGCAGTTTCAGGAATAGTGATTGCGGAACCAGGAGTCAGAGAGACAACACGGTCTGCAGCCCACATGGGTTTATCATCCATTGGATCGTAATTTTGAAGAATATCAAGAAAGTAACAGAAGTAATTGATGTTGAGAATTGGCGGATAGACAATTCTCGGGGGTTGAGGTGGATTGTTTCTTTGATCGTATGGAACTTTTCTGTTTTGTTGATGAAGTCTTTGATTCAGAGTGCGTTCAGGTTCGGGTAATGGTTCAACAAGTTCAGAATTAGAAGCATGTGTATGCATCCAAAGGAGAAATTGTTTGGGTCAGTTTGCCAGAAAACTGTATGGCAATTTTTGAAAAAGAAGGGGAGTTAAAGTAATTTTCCAGAGTTGACTACAGAACAGCTTAAAAATTCCCTGATTGCGGCGCCAAAAACTTTGATGTGTTTCAAAAGCTTTAAATTTATAATGACTGAAAATACCAATTTTATTATAGGAAAACACACGGGTAAAAGTATAACCCACGTATGTAGTATAATCTTTTTAGGTAAGACCAGGTCGTCCATAAGGATTTGAGTAGTGTTTAGATAATCAGAAAGAAAATAGACTTTAACTTGAAAATAACTTTTTGTTTTACCAATGATAATAAAGATGACTACTTGAATAGTTGAAAATAATTCATAAGTGTTAGAAATGATTAAGACCTCGAAGATGGAACCTTTAACTTATAAAAGGATTTCTCGTCAGATAACGTTTTCACAAATTAACTTGATTAACTCAAGATTTATATTTAGTTAACTAGACCAAATGTGTCACTCAAATAATCCAGTTTCTAATATATCAAAGCTTATTTTGTTTATCAGTTTACGAAAGTGGATTTCTCAACACAGACGATAAAGATCACAGACAAATCTTTAAAACCACATAGATCATAACGGGTCTTTCAACCTATACCGATATGATTATATAAATTAAGTTTGATAAGCAAAACTGATAAGATAGGATATAATAGGATTGCAACATAAGCTTGTGATTAAAGAGATCATGACCATACCAAACACTTATTCATTATCATAACATCACCAAGTAGTCATGAGAGATTTAGCCTCTCATGGCTAAGGAGTTCATAACATAACTTGATTTGATAACAAACTTCATTCGTTTACTAAACTAGTATGATGTTCTTCGTCGTTCTTGGTGATTCGATCTTGATTCTTCAAGGGATATGGTGTTTATGCTTGGAGAATGCTCGGGGAATGGATGGAAGGATGATTGAGGGGTGAATACTTAGTTGTTTGTAAGTATGAGATGGTTATTGGATGATGATAGAATGGAATGGAATGATTTATGAATGAAAATTCGGCCTCTATTTATAGGCTGAGTGAGGGGTGAAAGTGCGGTGCACAAAGGAATTTGTGCGGCATACTTGGTGATTTAATGCGAGAGAATTAAATGTTTATTGGAGAAGTACGGCGCAGAAAGGAATTTGTGCGGCGTATTTAGGGTATTAATGCAGTAGCATTTAAGTCTTTATTTATTCTTTAATGTCAGATAGAAAGTGCGGCGCACAAAATACTTTGTGCGGCGTCCTTGTGAAGTTAATGCTGAATTTTGACTAAGTCTTTATTGTTATGACTTTGAGGATAAGTGTGGCGCATAATTGGTAAGTGCGGCGCACATTTGCACTACTTTATCTTGATTATTTATCTCATCTTGTTTCTTAGCGTATAAATACTCGATCTTTGTTGTGTTTGATCTCGGGATATCTTCAAGCGAACCTGCAGATATTTCATGCTATTAAGTATCAAAAGTTCATGAGAAATGATTAAATATAAACAAATAAAGCCACCAAAAATATGTATAATTTGGACGTTATCAATGCTTATGAATTAAGCACCTTGTATAGACATTCATGAGTCCTAATGTATGAAGAAAATGTTTTTTGCGTTGTATTAACAATGTAGTTAAACAATACTTGTTTTGAAAAATTCCTAGAAGTGAGGTTTTGTTCAAAAATCATAATTTAAGGTGTTGGCGAATATTGATTTTTGGCGAATCACATTAATTATGTATTCTAAGTATCATAATAGTTATACATTACTATCTCTTAGTCCTAATTGTGCGAAAACTGCATGAAAAATCAAGATCCCTAAATTATTTGATTTGTGTAACATCAAAACCCTAGACAGGAAATTAAAAAGAAAATAAGATGAAATCACTTACAATAGTAGTCTTAGATTGATGATTTGTTGATGATCTTTGTGATTAATTGCTCCAGTTTCCTATTATTATGATTTAATATGTAGGGTTTTGGTGTTTTGGTTCATGTGTGTGTTTAGATAATGATATATGTGGTCCCAGTTTGTTTAAAAAATGGTATTTACTTGTGTTCCGAGACTTACGGATCTACCTATATAGGGACGGATCTCCCTAATGTGGATCTGTGGATCGCAGGTATCCAAAAATATGGACAGAGTTGATTTTTAAGCAAATTGAGACAAGGTGTTGTGTTTTTGGCAATTGAAGTGTGTTATATATATATACTATTAGGAGTATGTGATTTAATTTTTAGAGTCGACGTCCAAGTTTTGAGCGAACTGTGCAACTTATCATGAATTTCCCGATGGAATTTCAACGTAGTCGATCCTACTAGGAGTGTGTTAACTTTTAGCATAAATTTGACCATTGCTAATAACACAAGCATTTATAAACATTTAGACTCAACAAAACATCGTCAACGCAAGTGTGAATTGCAATTCAATGAATGTTCTTTTCGTCTTTTTCAATCGATTTTGTAATTTCATGTATTGACAATACATGTAGACTTTGAAAATATCTATGGTCATTTAATTGATATTTTTTTTATCTAGTAAAGTTCTAATCTCGATTATATACATGATCGAAGGTTTTGTAATTGGAACTTGTAATGAGAATTAACATCTTTTGAATGATGGTTAATTACTTCATTAGATTTTTTTTACGATTATTTTTGAGATGATGGAGGATCACTATCCATGATGAGTTCCATCATTCCTAATCCTAATCTTAAATAATTAAATACTTCACGTTTAAAAGGCTTAGTTAATATATCGGCTATATTATCTTCGGATGGAACTTTCTCGATAGAAATGTTGCCTTTTTGGACGTTATCACGAAGAAAGTGGTGACGGATTTCTATATGTTTAGTTCTAGAATGTTGTACGAGGTTTTTACTTAAGTCGATAGCGCCTTTATTGTCGTACATAATCGGAACGTCATCGAGGCGTATGTCGTAGTCGATGAGAGCTTGTTTCATCCATAGTGCTTGTTGACATCCCTTCCCAACGGAGACGTATTCGGCTTTGGTCGTGGAGATAACAAGGGCCGTTTGTTTCTTAGCGAACCAAGATGTCAAACAACATCCCATGAACGTACAAACATAGCTAGTGCTTCTGCGATCAAAGTAATCGCCCGTGTGGCCAGAGTCGGCATAAACTATAGTTTCTACTCCAGTTCCATTCGGATACCATAGACCTAAATGTGTAGTTCCTCTAACATACCTAAATATACGCTTAACGGCTTCTAAGTAGGTAGTCTTAGGATTTTCTTAGAAACGAGCACATAAGCAAACACTAAACATAGTATCGGGCCTACTTGCGGTTAAATAAAGTAAACTACCAATCATACCTCGATATTTAGAGCTATCCACGGAATCGGCTTCATCGTCCTTAGTGAGCTTGATCTCCGTTAACATCGACATCTTGGTTGCACTAGAACACAAAGTGGATTTGGATACACAAAAAAGTGTGACGATATACATATAGTCACACATGATTTTTCGAGTGTGTGTGACTAAAGGTCGCGCGACCGTAGGGTACCTACGGTCACATTTTTGAGTTAGTGGCCGTATCCATTAATAAACAATTACCAAAACCTTAACATGTGTGACTAATTAGGTACAAATTTAGTTGGATTAATCAGTATTAGCGACCGTAAACACTGTATAGTCACAAAAAGCATGTTTTTTTATATTTAGTCACATACAATTAAGCATAAATTGGCCAAAAGTGTTAATAAGTGTGACCATATGGTGATTAAAGTAAAGTAAAAGTGTATTTTGTGTGACTATTGTTCATCCAGTGGCCACATGAATTTTATGTTTGTGTGGCCTTTTGTAATATTTAGTCACACAAAGCA
This sequence comes from Tanacetum coccineum, assembly GCA_026074375.1. Classification (NCBI taxonomy): domain Eukaryota; kingdom Viridiplantae; phylum Streptophyta; class Magnoliopsida; order Asterales; family Asteraceae; genus Tanacetum; species Tanacetum coccineum. The sequence goes on from BQNB010108369.1 coordinate 16,553, forward strand.
TGTTTTTTTAAATTTAGTCACATACAATTAAGCATAAAGTGGCCAAAAGTGTTAATAAGTGAGACCATATGGTGTTTCATGTAAAGTAAAAGTGTATTTTGTGTGATTATTGTTCATCTAATGGCCACATGAATTTTATGTTTGTGTGGCCTTTTGTAATATTTAGTCACACAAAGCATGTTTTTTTATATTTAGTCACATACAATTAAGCATAAAATGGTTAAAAATGTTAATAAGTGTGACCATATGGTGTTTAAAATGAAGTAAAAGTGTATTTTGTGTGACTATTTTTCATCAAATGGCCACATGAATTTTATGTTTGTGTGGCCTTTTGTAATATTTAGTCATACAAAGCATTTTTTATATTTAGTCACATACAATTAAGCATAAAATGGCCAAAAGTGTTAATAAGTGTGACCATATAGTGTTTAAAGTGAAGTTAAAGTGTATTTTGTGTGACTATTGTTCATCTAATGGCCACATGAATTTTATGTTTGTGTGGCCTTTTGTAATATTTAGTCACACAAAGCATGTTTTTTTAGGAATTTAGTCACATACAATTAAGCATAAAGTGGCCAAAAGTGTTAATAAGTGTGACCATATAGTGTTTAAAGTGAAGTAACAGTGTATTTTGTGTGACTATTTTTCATCCAATGGCCAGCCGAATTTTATGTTTGTTTGGCCTTTTGTAATATTTAGTCACACAAAGTATGCTTTTTTAGGTATTTAGTCACATACAATTAAGCATAAAGTGACCAAAAGTGTTAATAAGTGTGACCATATGTTGTTTAAAGTGAAGAAATGTGTATTTTGTGTGACTATTGATCATCTAATGGCCACATGAATTTTATGTTTGTGTGGCCTTTTGTAATATTTAGTCACACAAAGCATGTTTTTCTTGGGTATTTAGTCACATACAATTAAGCATAAAGTGACCAAAAATGTTAATAAGTGTGACCATATGCTGTTTAAAGTGAAGAAATGTGTATTTTGTGTGACTATTGATCATCTAATGGCCACATGAATTTTATGTTTGTGTGGCCTTTTGTAATATTTAGTCACATAAAGCATGTTTTTTTAAGTATTTAGTCACATACAATTAAGCATAAAGTGGCCAAAAGTGTCAACAAATATTACCCGCATATTTACCACAATATTACAGGTCAAACCATAATAAAATAATTTACAAAATGAGCATAACAGATTAATTCAAATTAAACTTCACAAAATATCAATCAAACATTCGAATTACAAGTTCAAGATAACAAAATGCCTACGATGCTAATATCCGATATCCTACTACAAATATTTAATAGTTACTAGGAAGAAGGGGGATATCTAAGATGTTAATATCCGATATCCAGTAGATTGAGGAAACAGTTTAGCAGTTGAAAGAAGAGACTCTAGCAAATCATCAAAACTCGTGTTTGTCACAGGGAAGCCAACTTCATTGGATAGTTCACTTAGCAGCGTCTGCGCAAGATTTCAGTATCCAAAAATTAGTTCAACTTTCAAACTTTCAAGTGTAGCACAAAATGAAGATTAACAAGAGACCTGTATACCTATGCTCTTCAGTACCAAACTGTAAAACAAAGCAAACGAGAATTTAATCATACAAGTTCAAGAGGATGGGTCATGTCTTGACATTGCTAGCCTATAGAATAATTTAAACGGCATTTTAGACTTCACAGAATCAGGTTTTCATTATATTTAAAGTTAGAAGTAAACTTTCTTCTGCTGCAAATGTAATTACCAGTTTACACGAAATTTACCCGAAATTAAGATCCTCATATTTCCCTGTACCTACTGCAATTTAATTTCCTGCGCCAGCACTTCCTACAAAGTTAAGCCAACAATATCTTTTTAGGTACCACAAGAACACAAAGTGAGCTTCTTAAATGAAGTGTACAATATAATACAAGTTTTCAAACATTTGCGAAAATAATTTCTATATATAGCAGACAAAACATGCCCTTTAAATTCTTTACGAGAACAACGGATGTAATGTATCCATCAACAGAAGTTTTTACTTTTTCTACCTTTCAGTGTTGTCGTCTCAAAATTCACGCCATCAACATAGCCACTTCTATCACTTGATTCCAGAAACTTCTTAGGTTTCCTGAAGAAAGTGAAGTCACTACTACAAAAAACGTAATAGAGCCCTGTTAGAAAGCTTCATAAAGCCCGGTTTTACTGAAGGGCTCAAAAGGGAGGGGACTTTATGTGTAAAGCAAAAAGAGCAATGTTTTAAAAACGGGCTCTATGTGATTTTCTATTAATAAAAAAATACAATAGAGCCCTATTTTCTATTAAGAAACATGTCTCTATCTGAAAAAAATGATGCTATGCCATATTTCAAGCTATTTGGTTGCTATGCCATATCAACCAAATCAATAATTTCTTCAGTTTTTGATCTCAAACGATTTTGAAGTGCATCTGCAACAAGTGGTATACAAAAATTAATATTCATTTTTAGAAACAGTCACAAGTACTAAAGTATACCTTTTGAGCCAAAGTAGCAAGTCATCTTGTTCTTGAGCTTTTGTTCTGACTAAGTCATCAAATATAGAGAAAATGTCTTGCATCAATAGTTTAGATCCTGCATATATTAGAGTTACTTAGCATGACATATAGATAATCAATTCAGAATAACAAGCAACATCGTAACCAAGCATAACTAAAACCCGTGTCGCGTCAAAGAATTCCCGAGCCATGGGTACACCAATAGCATCACAAAAAAGACATAACATCATGGCTGGACAATCCAAATCGCATACATTTGAAGTACAACTTCAAAATGGTACTACAAATGACAATCAATCCGTATGAATATTAAAAACATTTATGTCCTAGTAAGGTTTACCTGCTTATAGACGTTCACAAAGTAGCAATGAGGGAGATGAACAAGCTTCTCAGAGTACATATGAGCAAACCGAATTGGAGAGACAAACTGCCATAGCAATACAGACAGCTCAGCATATACTAGCGAGGAAGCACACAAAGGGAAAAAGATAACAAAAGTTGTCTTACTTCATTAGTAGCCAGATACTGTATGTAGCTAGCACCAGTTGTATCAGGGCATCCCATATATGACACATGAATGGGAGTAGGCTGTAGAGCAAATATTTCATTTCAAGACCCCTAAAATATCAAATGAAAAATGTTAAGATAACTACCTCTTCAATAATCCAGAAAACGTATGACTAATGTTGACCAGTCAGTAACATCTAATCAGTTATGAAAAAAAAACTATCAACATTATTTATGTACGAAGCAAACTACAATATCATAATCATTTAAGTGATGGTTCAATATAATCCTACCTTAGTATAACCATTGAGGTTGATGAGTATTTGTATTTGATCCTCATTTATCAGCCTTGCGACTGTATCAAAAGTCATTGCTGATACGAAGCCTCCACTCACTCCTATCATTTGGACTTAAAGCATAGCAAAACACCTAAAATATAAACAATGCAATCTCCAATCAAAACTAAACAAGATATAAGATTATAATGAAAGAAATTAAAGACAACACTAAACATCAACCAACAACTAGATACGACCCAAAAAAACAACTATATACGACCCAACCAACGGACAACAATGAGACCAAAACAACAATAATACCAAAACATCTGCACCAATCAGACCATTAGCAACAACTAGATACGACCCAAAAAAACAACTATTTGTTACCATTAGCAACGAATAAGTATCTTTATACAAAAAGAGGTAGATTGGTACCAGTAGCCTAGCCATATACGATAAACAAAAGCAACTAGTTTTCTTATTTCCTTCAATATCACATATTAGAGCCCATTATGCATACTACCTGTTACAAATTTTCTTACCCCATTAAGGAATTTTGAAGCAATAAAAAACCCCAATCACTTATGATAGTTTCACCATATAAATTTTCTTTCAAAGATATTTAGCACATCAGTAGCCTTGTGCCACAAAAATGACCAAACAAAGACTTACACATTACATCAAATGCATGGAATGCATTGTTAAAAAATGAGATAAACAAAAGTAAACATACTGAAATCAATTGCATCATCATAAAAATGAATGTCGTAAGTTAATCTAACAAAAAAATCACGAGTTAAACACAATCAAGAGCCAAATGTTTCAATTCATGTTTTGAAAAAGTTAGGTTAAAATCGAAACAAGAACATGACTAGTAAGGGAAGATGTAATACTTACTATTCTTAGTGAAGTTGAGAAATAAACATGGGAGGTTCGATCAGTAGAGATGTAGCCGGAGGATTGCACAGATCGTCAAAGAAGATAAGGTTTGTTGTTTGACAAGAAGAATGGAAGAGGCTGGTGAAAATGGGGAGGAGGGAAGTAAAATTAGGGATTTTGAGTTTGGGTGAAATCAAGGGCGGGAAAGGGAGTGTGAGGGGTTTTTATTTTCATTTTTTGGAAATTTTTCATCTAAAATTTACAAAAACTAGTATTTACATAAATTTTGTGTATTTGTATATATGTATATATGTACATCTAGATTCATTTTAGGTTTTTTTCAACATGATATCGAACCTTTTACAAGTAGCTTCGCTAAGGTCACGGGATGAGTTGGCTGAGGTCACGGGATGAGTTAGTTATGTTAAACGGATAAGACGATGTGGTGTTATAAAGTTACGATAAACAGGTGCATCGAGATGATATTTTTATATATGAGATATTAAGCGGACAAGTCGGGGTGATATTGTTATACATGAGATGTTAAATGGAAGAGTCAGGGTTGTATTGATATACATCTCGTTCCTTAGCCAGCAATCCTTCAATCATTCATCGCCTAAACCTGTACTTCCTTCGTCTTGATCTCCTGCTCAGCTTGAGTAATAAGCCTATTAACCCATGCATGACCGGTGATAATGGTTAATTCACATGGGTCATGGGTCATATGCATTAGGTTATCATTGGTCACATTTATTAATGGATATTTGACATCATATGGGTTATATGCATTAGGTTATAGTTACTTAGAGTGTCATGTTACAACACATCTATGACTGGTGACAATGGGTAATTAACATGTGTCATGGGTCATGTTTATTGGGTTGTAGTTGCTTATAGTGTCATGTTACAACACATCCATAACTGGTGACAATGGGTAATTAACATGGGTTATGGGTCATGTGCATTGTGTTATAGTAGCTTATAGTGTCATGTTATCAACCAATACATGACTGGTGATCGACAATGGGTAATTAACATGGGTCATAGGTCATGTGCATTGGGTTGTAGTGGCTTATAGTGTAATGGAACCCATGCATGACCAATGATAATGGCTAATTCACATGGGTCATGGGTCATGTGTATTAGGTTATCACTAGTCACATTCTTTAATGGGTATTTGACATCATATGGGTCATATACATTGGGTTATAGTGGCTTATAGTGTCATGTTACGACACATCCATGACTGGTGACAATGGGTAATTAACATGGGTCATGGGTTATGTGCATTAGGTTATAAGTAGTCACATTAATTAATGAGTATTTAACATCATATGGGTCATATGCATTGAGTTGTAGTGGCTTATAGTGTCATGTTACGGCCCATACATAATTGGTGACAATGGGTACTTAACATGGGTTATGGGTCGTGTGCATTAGGTTGTAGTAACTTATAGTGTCATAGACCCATGCATTACCAGTGACAATGGCTAATTCACATGGGTCATGGGTCATGTGCATTAGGTTATCATTGGTCATATTAATTTAACCCTTAAGCGTAACCAATAACCTATATCCTTTGACCCGTAATAGTTGAGTGACGTGTGTAAAGCGGTCGGTAATAAATTACCATTTAGAGATAGAATTGCTTTAGGAAAAGTAATAACTATTAGTCTGGGGTCGTATCCTCGAAAAGAGTTGAATAGAGATTTACCATTTAGCTTTATAAAATCTAATTAAGCTCTAACGCAAATGTCTAGCTTATTTAACCCTTAAACTCCACGCCTTAGAGTAGGGTTGAGCATATGGACCGTTTGACCGGACCGGACCGGAAAACCAGACCGAACTGGACCGGACCGAACGTATTTCAGTCCGGTCCTCGGTCTGGCATTTTGGACCAATTCGGTCTTCGGTCTGGTCCGGTCCAGTCGGTCTAACCAAAAAACCTAAACATTATGCCTTGTAGGACCGGACCAGACCGAAGACCGACCCGGACCGGGCCGACCCGGACCGGACCATACCATTTCGATCTGGTCCTTGGTCCGGCGTTTTAGACCAATTCGATCTCGGTCCGGTCTGGTTTTGGACCGATACTCACCCCTACCTTAGAGAAAGTGAAGTGAGACAAACACAAAACTGGGCAAATATTAAGCATTAAATAATAAGCAATAAGCTAGCTTAATAATAAGCTAATCTAAAAACTACTATTTTTATTAATTAAAA
>BQNB010108370.1:9195-19492 GCA_026074375.1 Tanacetum coccineum
GACAAGTTGGCAAGGTTGTACCTAAACAGGATAGTAGCAAGACACGGAATACCTGTTTCAATCATCTGTGATCGGGATGGGAGGTTCACATCAAACTTCTGGAGATCATTTCAGAAAGCATTGGGTATAGATCTGAGTATGAGCACCACATATCATCCAGAGACCGACGGTCAGAGTGAGAGGACTATTCAAACTCTCGAGGAAATGCTACGTGCTTGCGTGATCGATTTTGAAAAGGGCTGGGTTAAGCATTTTCCATTAGCCGAATTTTCGTATAACAACAGTTATCACGCTAGCATAAAGGCCGCACCTTGTGAGGCACTTTTTGGCCGAAAATGTCGATCACCTGGGTGCTGGTCCGAAGTTGGAGAAGCTTAACTGACCGGTCTGGAAATGATCCAAGAAACAACGGAAAAGATTATCATGATCAAGAAGAGAATTTAAGCTGCTTAGGATCGACAAAAGAGCTACGCTGATTTGAAGCGAAAGCCGATGGAGTTCGAAGTTGGGGATAGGGTTATGCTCAAGGTATCGCCTTGGAAAGGGGTTGTACTATTCGGTAAGCAGGGCAAGTTAAACCTGAGATATGTCAGACCTTTCAATGTGTTAGCCAAGGTTGGGAAAGTTGCCTACAGGCTGGAACTTCCTCAAGATTTAAGCAGGGTTCACCATACTTTCCATGTGTCTAATCTGAAGAAATGTTACGCTGACGAACCATTAGCCATGCCGTTGGAAGGAATTCACATTGATGATAATCTCCAGTTTGTGGAAGAGCCCGTTAAAAAAATGGAACAGGAGATCAAACGATTAAAGTGAAGCCGGATACCACTGGTTAAGGTTCACTGGAACTCTAGGAGAGGTCATGAGTTCACCTGGGAACGTAAATATTTGTTCAAAAAGAAATACCCACATCTCTTCACAAATCGGGCTTCGTCATCCACTACAAGGTCTTAAGCTTTGAGGACAAAGCTCTTTTAACTGGTGGAGACTGTAACATTTCTCAATTTCATTTCATTTTACGACTCTATTATTCTTGACTATTTATTTTAGTCCGATACGTGTTTACTTTTAATTTAACCTTTAAGCTAAATCGCATAGACTAGAAATAATTATTTAACGTAAACGGTCACCAAATAAATTAAGGTTTACGTCAAGCAAGTGTTATATAATTATTAAGAAGATAATTATTGACTTTGCGTGTTTTATTTTTTTATTGGTCACGTAAAAGGCTTACGTTTCGCAATAAAATACATTTAGACACTCCTCGGAAATACCTAGACTTATCTATACTCAAAACAAATACCCACTTTTAATCCTTAAACACAAAATTTATACAATGCTTATGTTATTAGCTCATGTTGGCCGAATATGGGTAAGAATAACCCATAAACCATTCGTCCCTTATACTTAATCATCTAGAAAATCTCCCTAATGTCCCCTAAGTACATGTACAACCTATGTTTAATTAAAACATGTACTAATTATCTCTAACTAGCTTATTACTCAATGGTTAATAACCACATTTGATCCCTTTGTTCCCTCTTTGATACCCGCGACTAGAATCACCCACACACAACCCATAAGATTTCAAATCTTAACAAATCTTGTACATATATCTTGTAATTAAGAATGTACTAAGTGGTTTAGCAAAATACCATTTGAGGCTAACTAAAAACCTCAAAACCACCACTTAGGGCTCGTTTTTGGTTAGACAAAGACTAGGGAAACTAACTAGCTCTTAAGCCTATAAATACTTACTTACACTTAACTTTAAAGCATTTCTTACAACTCCCAAATACTCTCTCAATCAAAACCATTCATATTTCTCTTATTTACATTCGGTTAATACAATAGCCGAACCCAAAACACTTTGTCACATTTCGCTTCTTAGCACAAGGAGTACGAGGACATAGGAGGAGTACACGAGCCAAGGTTGGGTTATTTGATAATCTTTGAACCTTAGGGTTGGCATACATTTGGGTTATACGATTTGGGTTAACTACACGATACACATTCAAATCTCTTGGACCTTTGTAAGTCGTACTACGCCATTCATGTCCATAACTCTTTCGTATTATATGGTTTCTTTGATTTCAAGTTGAATGGTCACGTTATTTGTAGATAACAAACTAACATGAGCTTATGCATGCTAAATGCAAAACACGCGTGTTATACGCATATGCATACGTATATTATCTCTTGTATAGTGCTAGGACATGCTAAAATGTGATTTAAAATGAGCTAAAGCCTTAAACGTTTCATTTAAATGCAAAGATGGAAACTAACTTAAAAACTATCACATATACTCGAAACCTATACGTTAACTTTTCATAAAAAAGAAATGGCACGGTTTGGGAAAGAGAATACGAACCTATAGAACGAATGCATGTGATAAAATGCGATTAAATAATGCTAAACGAGTTTGATTTGGTGCTAGTGATCCTAACGAGCCTTAATATCATTAATGTGCCACTAACGGGTCTTGTTGGGCCAAACAATCCATTAACCGACATTAATGGGCCCAACAATCTGTTAGTGGGGAACCATGGCTTATTATTAAGCTCACTTGAGCTTATAGAGGGGTTAGTGAACTTATTAAACTTGTTGGTTAGTAAAACGCAAATGGAAACTCTTAACGGGCCACTAATGGACTCGTTAAACGCAAACAGGCCCAACAGGCCGTACCGTGGAGACCATAGCTTATTAATAAGCTCCACGAGCTTAATAAGAAGCCTAATAAGCTTATTGAAATTACATGGACCTTAATATACCATAGAAACTTAACCGAACCCTCGTTGGGCTTGACAACCCACTATTGTAGCCGAAGTAGGCCCATAAGCCACGAATAAGCTTGAACAACTTATTTGTGAGCTTATGCAGCTTATTGAGTTATTTATGAACTTAGAGAAGCTAATGGACCTCAATGGACCAAGCCTAAATGTTTAAAATGCTATTTGGGTTCTTATTGGACCCGAAAGCCCATTAGCGAGGCTTATTTGCTTAATAAATAAGCCGAGCTATAAAACAGACCTAAAAGTGCTTATTTAGCCTAGAACAATAAGTTAAACATGTTATAAAACATTAATGGACCCCTTTGATATCTTTCGGGTTAGAGTTATTAGGCTAGCAAGCCCAATAAGCTCGAATAAGCTCAAATAAGCTCATCCGAGCTTATTTTTCTGCCAACAATTTTAAATAAGCTTAAATAAGCTTAATTAGGGCTTATGTGCCTTTGAAAACTAAATTGGACCTTTAAATTGGTTATTGGACCTTAACGGGCCCAATAAGGTCTAATAAGCCTAAATAAGCTCATCCGAGCTTATTTATAAGCTACCACAGCTTATATGGCTTATTGGAGCATAATAAAACCCATTGTCACTTGTTAGATCTTATTTGGACTTAAAATGTAAATTTTTACAAGCTAAGGGACTAAAAGTCTCAATTTGTAAACTTGAGGGTTAAAACTGCCAAAACTGATTTTATAAGTCTAGGGACTATTTTTTGACATTCTTAAACTTAAAGGGCTGTTTTGAAAGTAAAAGTACCTAAAGTATAATTTTTGTAAAGTTGAAGGACTAAAGGTGTAAATGTGGAAACTTATAGGTTTAAAGTGTAAATATTATATTTTCATAAACCTAGGGACTGTTTTTGTAAATATAGAAAAACCTAAGGGTATTTTATGAACGAAAGTGATTTTAATAATCACTTAGCGAATCGGACAAGTTATAATATTTACCGGATATTATACAAATTAAAGCACGACTTAATAAATATGTATATTTATTAATAATGTTTGTACATATACTTAGAACGTGTGTAATCGTATACCTCCCCAAGAGCCAACAAGTAAAGACAAACACAATAAACACGAGCACCACCACACAAGTTATAACAGTAAACATAGCTAGATATTGTAGTTTTATACATTAAAGTCGTTAGCCTAAACTTGTAATACTATTGTCTGCGTACTTGTTAGTATTTGACGGTCGATTCATTTGCCTTCACTTTAGATATAATTTATCTTTCACAGATGGACTACCTGAGAAGGTGAGTTCATAGCCACCAGCTTGATAATCTATTTAAATGATTTACTTCTTAGGGGTGAGATAATGCTATGTTTTACAAATTGGAGCATGTGTATATTTTATACAGGTTTGATGTTTGCATAATGTAGCGATAACCCACTGAGCCATTTCATGATACTGTCATTACTTGATTGTGTGCGCGAGTGTTATAACGAGATCTATTGGGTATTGACATCACCGTTTGGGTGAGATAGCGCTTATTAGCTGGTTTGCGGACATACAATCGTATACCATTCGGATTTGGGATGTTGGGGTTTGACATCATGCACGTGGTTAGGATTGGCAATTTATTGCATTCATACATGTCGAGCTTCAGGGTAATGAGTAGGAAACGTAATTTACTTTTAGGATGTTTGAATTTGTCTTGCTTAATCATACCACTGGAAATTCTTGCGGTCCTTCAATTGATTTATTAAACCTATGAATCATCCAACTTTATGTTGGACTTTTACGCTTGTTTTCTCAGGTCAATAAGGCTAAGAGGTGCCAATAGATACATTGGGGTCATCTTTGAAGAGTCAGTACTAAAGATTTGGGGGTATTACATTTGGGAAATTTGTTACAAACCGAATATTTATTTTATTGTCGAACAATTTGAGCCATGAGCTTATGTAATATTAACAAGTATTTTGTTAAATCCATTGTATCTTTTTAAAATGACAGTTGTGTCGTTCTTATATCTTGTGCTATTGATCTATGAAGTAATGCCCTCGGATATTCAATATTTCGCTGCTACCCAGATTTGTGGATGTTACAGTAAGATATCTCTAATTTTCCCTCTTCTAATATATTATATATTGCTACTTTGCTAAACATGACTTATGTAGAAAAAAGAAACAAAGGGCCCTATAGGATCCACCAAGTTTTACACTTACACCCATATACTCAAAGCAACAAGGCCACCCTTGGTTAAACAGTCATGTGGGTCGGCTTACGTAGATGTGTCATTTAGGGAAGGCGAGTCAAACGGGTTAGGCAGGTTAAATGAAGTAGGTGGGTCAGATGGTACAGATGGGTCAAATAGGGTATGCGGGTCAAATAGGGTATATGGGTAAAATGGGGAAGGAGGGCCGACCTCAGTCGAGTTAGATATGGTTGAGTCGGTATGGGTTTATGACAAGTCATGTGAACATACTGTGAGTGTCCTAAACTCTTTATGCTTTATAAACGAATAACAACTCTTAATAATGATGTAATAAGTGTATTTGCACATCATTATGTTCTTGGCACAATTTACTGATGTTGCGCATCAATATGATCTTAGCATAATTTGTATTAATAAGTGTATTTATTGCATCTATCTAGACAACATTTTAAGTATGATAACAAATGAGAATCAATTTTAAAATTTGTGCTTATTTATAGACATTTACACAGTGAGTAAAATGAGTCTACACAAGCTCAAACCAAGTGTATTGAATACAAATGGTGTTTTGAAAATAGTGTATTGACACTAGATGGTGTTTTGACATGAGATAGTGTTGGTCCCTTGGAATGTGATATAAAGTTTGTCAATTTAGACTTAATCACATTCCATAGAAACGAAGTGTGTTTTAAACAAATATATATAAGCAATATAAAGAACAAGTTTAAAACACACAGAAGTACTTTTCACGTAGGACCTTTTTTTGAATCAATTAAAGAATTATGTACATCACTCGCTTGCAGAATAGCAAGGTGGTTGAATGACAATTGAGGTGTTATCTCCTTCGAACTTATTCTCTAACCAAAGTTATAAGAAATAATAAAACAAACTTGTTATGACTAAACTGAAGCTTCAGCTTTCAGTAGTACGAGACAGTTTATTTGAGAGATAAATGAACACTTCAATGTGTATCACATTTATGAGAGTTACCATTTACTCTGGAATACCCTTTCTTTTTAGGCAAAGGGATTAGGGTTTACAAAGTCTAACTAATACACAAGTCAGCAGTAAATGGGTGGTTAACTACATTTAATGCACACATGCGTTTAGTACAAGGTACGGTCTTTAGGATGTTGATTACTTATATACCAACTTTAGAAGTAACATTTCCCAAGGGAGATTGCTTTATTCTTTTGACATAAAGCAATCTTTTTATGGCCTTGTAAACCTTCTAGAAGTGAAATAACACGTTTCAGCTTTGGTAAGGTGATAGACATCGTTCAGCTTGAAGTGTCACAAGCTAATGAAGCTCTACCAAGAGTCCCTTTTCAGTTTATGTACCTTTGCATACACTGAAGTGAAGATACTTTCATAATCTTTAAGGACTGAAGAGCTGACAGCTTAAAGGGGTTAGGAACTCAAGTTGGAAAGACTTCAGCTGAGAATACACTTAGGGAATTTTATGTTTAATCCACTAAGACTGATTGGGCTCAGGAACGAACACAAAATTACCCCTATTTGATATATAAATAGCCTAGTTAAAAATCATTGAAAGTTAGCAAAACAACTTCTTCTTAAAATAATTGATATAATTGAAAACAACATAAACTGATAACTTTCATTCTAACTTTATTACAATCATTTACAAAAGATAAAGGTATTTAAAAGATTATTTTCTATTGCCTTAGCGCTCAATGGACTCTCTATCTGCTTGAGTAGGTTTAAGCTTTCTCTTTTTAATTTAGCCAAGCCGAAGATGATCTTGAAGGTCCTGGCATGATCATCTAGCCCTGGACCTTGGTGTAGTCTAAAGAAGATTTCTTATACAGTATATAACATGGTGTTTGGGAAATCTCTAAAGTCTTCAATGGTAACAAAATCTTGTCTGTGATATGAGTTAAACAAAATCATACCTAGGACAGGTTCATTAAGCACAGTACCAGGTAAATGATCTTCATACTGAACTGATGACTTAAGCCTTTTGTTTGCTTTGAAGTAGTCATGGATGTCATAAGCATGTTTCTTTTCTTGTTTGCAAGTCATTGACTTTGTCGAGAGGATTGTTTTGCTTAGAGGGAATATCCAAGGTTTTTACAGTTATTGCCTTAAGTCATGTGAATGTAGTCCACTCTTGTACCTATCTGTTTATAGATGGTTTCCTATCCTAATCTAGTTCTGTTGGGACATGCTTTCATCACTTCTCTTCATTCGCTAAGGTGCAGATCACTGGCTTTGAAATTGGGAATAATTTTACTTGTACCATCCCTCTATGTCACTTTGAGTGTAATTGACCCTTTTTGGTCTAGACATTAAAGTTGTGATGTTTGAATACTGCTTTCTATTCAGCATTTTGTACAGTACAAATCATACTGTATCTTGTCTTTGTAGTATTGTTCGCCACCTATGGCCAAGAACGATCTATCAACGATCTTTTCTTACCTAACTTTCTCGTTTACCTGCTTCCAGCTTTGCTCTTTCTATCTTCTTTTGTTGATTGATCTTTGTTCTTTTGTTAGATGGATGTGCCTTCCCATCTTCAGTGATTAAAATCAAACTCTTTTGTTTCTTTATCCTAATAGATTCTACCATTGATCTAGATAGTGAGTTGCATCATCATTCTGAGTCTCTTTTTTACCTCTTTCACAGCCTCTTCTGAAGACAAGGCCTTTTTGCCCTTGTCTTTCTTGATATGCTCCCCCTTAGTTTGAGAGGAGCCTTTTGGTGGACTTTGGGGAAAGGGAGATTGCATTTGAGTTGTAGTGGTTGTGATGATTGGTGTTGTAGGTGGTGTTGTTGGTTTTGGTTGTTGTTTGTTTAGATGTTCATTTTCAGCTCTTCTTTGAAAAAGCTGGGAGATTGTGGCTTGATTTGTCTTCTTCTCCCTTGCAGGTTGAGTGCCGCTTGACATGCTAAAGGAACACTGTCACCCCTAGTTTTCTTTGATGTAATGGCCTGAGCAAACTTATTCAAGGAATTTGTGACTTTGTTAAGAAGACTTGGAAGAGCATCCAAGGTCTTCAGCTTAGCCTGAACCATTTCAACTTGTGATGGCACAGCAAGAAATTCAGCTGGCAGTTCCCACTGAAGTGTCTTCAGTTTAAATTTTTTAGCTAACTAAAATTTTATTTTCCTTTGTAATCTAGTTGTTTTCATCTAATCCACTAAAACAAGATGTGTCCTAGTAATAAGTGTATACACGTGATAAGAAACCAGTCAGAATAACACCAGTTTATTTTAAAATTACGCTTTAATGCCTTGAGCTAACCATCTCGGTTAGTTCAACATTTTGCATGGTCCCATTTATCAGCTGTACCATCCTTTGTTTTAAAAAGAGAAATATTACACCTAGTTTAGCTTTACCTAAATAACCGAAGTCTACTGGTTGGTTGCTAGCTACGTGGATCGATGGTAGATATGTGGGAAATCCTTATGAATTTTTGAGAAAGTTGCTAGCTCCATGTTTAAGGACATATAATCCTTTGCTAGTATATCGATCGGAGGTTGATCGAAATAAAAAAAGAGTGAATAAAGCCAATGTGCTAAATCTTATGAAGATGAAGGAAGATGAAGAAAATTGGTATCGATTAGCCAATGTGCTAAGTCGTGATACAGTGAAATAAAGTAATATGTTTATCTCGAGATTCATAAAGATAGTGGTATGCGGTAGCTAGCAACATAGTGGTTTGTACACTTCGGTTTTATAAACCAAATCATATACCCGTACCTTTTTCCGTTAAAAACAGTTAGCAGTTTCTTTGATGTGTACACTTGGACTTATCGAGTACTCGTACTTGATAAATTTGCATCTCATTTTCCAAATAACCTGGATGTGGATTTTGTTTTCTAAGATTTGCTTGAGGGCAAGCAAAGGTTAAGTGTGGGGGGATTTGATAACGCTCAAATTGAGTATGTTTTGGGAGCATTATTCGTACTTTTGTATTGGTTATCTGGTCAGTTACCTATGGTTTTATTACTCGATTATGTCAAAACACGCTTTCTAGTGTAATTGTAGCCAAGTACAGGAAAACAAGAGAAGAAGAAAGGAATAAGCGAAGTTTGTCTCAAGTACGCAGAATCTCGTGTCAGGATCAAGTGCGAAAGCATCTCGAGTAGAAGAAATCTGATTAATCAAGCTTCCAAGACCTGAGATCAAGTTGTAATGAAGATATAATGAAGAACGAAGGCCCACGACCAAGCATAACTCAAGCAAGGACCTTAAACACAAAGTCTAGATAAAAAGATTCCACGGATGACCTCCTAGCCGCCCGGCTGGAAATACTGCCACCCGGCAGACAGTGTGCCTCCCGGCAGAGGGTCGTGCCGCCCGGCTCTTGGTGCCCACATTTTCTATTTCACTCTTGAAGAAATCTGAGTAATCATGAAGGATCTAGAACCTCTAAACCGACTTTAGACACCCATTTAACGCACAATAAGGTATAAATAAACGATTAACAAGCACCCTAAGAGAATATTAAATGCATGTGAAATATATTAAGAGTTGGGTCCAACCATATAAGCAAGTAGTATGAAGACTGGTTCCCAACGTATATATCCGTTTACTCAATCATGTTTTTTCATAGACATATCAACAACGATACAGACAAAAGCTGGTTTTCTAAGACCTAACATGCATATCCATCACAAGAAGCAACACCACTAAGATCTACATTCAAGGTTTCATACGATCATAAATAAACACAATAAGAGGCTTAGCCAAGCATGTTATAGATAAAGCAATAACATATAAGAATTACACAACAAGACATATTGAATGATTAAATAAGTCTTAATTGATTAGAACATGAATTGAAGGAAGTAAAATAGGGTTTTTAGGCCATAAAATCGTCCCTAACAGCTGCTAAACGAACTAGGGTTCGTACCCTCCTTTTATTCTAAAGTTACACACTTAAAACCCTAAAATCGGATTTGTATATATAGGAAAATCGCTGCGACGGCGTCGCAGTTTAATCGTGACGCCGTCGTGACAAGAATATTCTAGATAATGGGCTGGAGCGTGCGGGCTGACGTCGTCGCGATATCTTGTGACGCCATCGTGGTAGGATTTGTGACGGCGTCACGTGTAATCTGTGACGCTGTCTCTAGCTTCTGAGGAGAAATTCTTGGGGAATGTTGGTGTAGGTCCGTAGTCTCGTCCATTTCTTATCCAAATGAGCCCAAGTCACGTGTATTTCCTCCGAATGCCTTCCAAATGCTAAATACTTGAAAAGGAACGATTAAGTACTTATTTTGGGCATAAATGCACGATTTAGGGGGTTGAACGATGATTCGCTGGTTTGTATATATATAAAATAACACAAATGCAAATCTCAACCAAATGCCCTTAACC
>BQNB010108371.1:6053-22965 GCA_026074375.1 Tanacetum coccineum
ACTCCCACTCGCTTCTTGTAATATGAGATTATTCTCAAAGAACTCATCATTTCGAGCAAAACTAATCTTGTTCTCAAGTGGATAATAGAAGTAGTAACCCATCGTTCCTTTGGGTATCCTACGAAGATACACTTAATAGATCTGGAATCAAGTTTATTAGGCATGTCTTGTTTCACATGTGCCTCACAACCCCAAAACCTTAAGTAGGATAGCTTGGGAGCTTTACCGTGCCATATTTTGTATGACGTCTTATCAACCTTCTTGGTTGGAACCATGTTGAGTATGCGAGCAGTAGACTCGAGAGCATATCCCCGAAATGACTTTGGCAGAGTTGTTAGATTCGTCATGGATTAAACCATATCAAGTAAAGTTTGATTCCTCCTCTCAGACACCCTGTTATGTTGTAGTGTATAAGGTGAAGTAAGTTGAGATATGATACCACAACTTTTCATGTGATTAACAAACTCATGACTCAAGTATTCGCCTCCTCGATCGGATCGAATAGCCTTGAATTTCTTACCGAGTTGATTTTCAACTTCATTCTAAAAGACCTTAAATGCTTCAAATACCTCATGTTTATGTTTCATCAAGTAAACATAACCATAACGGCTGAAATCATCAGTAAAGGTAATGAAGTAACTAGCACCTTCCCTTGAAACAATTCTAAAAGAGCCACATACATCAGTGTGTATAAGTCCTAGTAGATCTTTAGCTCTTTCCACTTGATGTGGAAAAGGCTTCCGCGCCATCTTTCCAGATATACAAGATTTGCATTTCTTAAGTGATTCGTGAGTGGGTTGCAAGATCCCATCACGTTGAAGCTTGTCCATGCGTTTCTTGATTATATGACTAAGATGACAATGCCATAGATATGAAGAGTCCAACTCATGTTTAGCTCTTTTGTTGCTAATAGAACTAACATTTGGATAAATATTATGCATATCTATTTCATAAATACCATTACGCGGAATTAAATTAAAATAAAACCCATTATCTTTTGAAACAGAAATACCATAATTCATAAATGTATGAATATAACCATTGTCAACCAAACAGGAAATTGAAACAACATCCCTAGTAATGACATCAAATAACGTCTATTTTATAGCATCATTTATCCCAGCTATATTGCTCATTTTATACTATTTATGCATGAATTAGTATTAATTGCTTATATTTTTTATTTGCAGTAATTATCAAGCAAAGAGTGAAAGTCAAACAAAAGGCGCGCATTTTGGAGCTTAAACGAAGAAATCATAAAGACTACTATTCTGACAACATATACGTTGTGTCCATCAAGGAAGATATGGCGTATCCATGACTTATACTTTACTCAACATCCACAAAGAAAAGACTATACGACGTATCCAGAAGAAAGCCATACGCCATATTGGATTGTGGATCATGAAATATTCTGGAATATAATAGTCGTAGAACCCACGCCAAGAAACACAAATACGTCGTATTGAGCTCTTTCGATACGGCGTATCGACTAAATCCTAGGCCTTATAAATACCGAACCCTAAATACGAATTTTTGTATGCACAAAATATACCAAAGACTGAGAAGAAGGCATTAACCACCAAGTTTGATTTTTAGAAGAAAAGAGAAGCTAATAAGGTCTTGCAACGTAATTCAATCCATAGGAAACCCTTGTAATTTCTATACTCTAAATACGGGTTCGGTTTTAGGCATCGTTAATTATTGTTTAGTTTACCTTATTCGTTTGTCTATGACATTTGTATAGTTACAATAGCTATTGGCTAATACCTTTAGGTATTAGCCATGTTTATGATAGCTTAACATTTGGTTTATGTTTATTTTGATTGCATCTTATTTGTTGTGTGTTGATTATGTTTATAAATTTATACTTGTTTATGTGCTTAAGTACGCGACCTATCATTCAACTGGATCTAGGAATACAAATAGAGTGTTAGCTAGATGTCAGGATAACTCTCCATATCTGCAATTTATATATCTAGAGTAATAGGATCACAAATATTGACATGTCTTTGCCTTTGGTTTAGTAAACAAGTTAGACTAGCAGGTGACCTAGGATTAACAAATGACGTTCTAATTCCTTGGGTAAAGATCTAGACAGTGGACTACTAGTATATAAAGAGACGTTAAGCAGTAAGTTAGTAAAGTCTTAATGAGCTAGGATTTAATAAGATCACCATTATTGTATTCTAAGATAGATTTTAATCAACCATGAGTACTTTATGCGGATGTGGTTAATTGTAACAGAATTTCCAGATCTAGGTTTTAAGAAGTACCGCCTAAATCTAGGAATGATATATCAAAAACGAGATAAGACAATCATTGCATTTATAAACTAAAACCTGCGTTTTATTAGAATAAATATGGTTAATACGTTTTCCTTACATTAGGCTTGACCGCTTCTTTATCTTCTAATTGTCAACTTGTGTGTGTTAATCGCCCTCATCTCAGTCTAGGTAAACCAAAACTCACGCCAGTCTCTCAGGCTGGAAACCCATCTTTTGTGTTAGTTTAGGTTTAACTTAGGTATAACACAGAATAAATTAGGACTAACTTAGATAACTAAAATACTGATAGATTTAAGTATTAACAATCACTCTTAGTGATCGACACCCTACTTACCAACGAACCTACATCTGATCGGGTACACTGGCTGTTAGTGTTGTTTTTAGGTAAAGTCGGCAAAATATAAATAGTAAAACTTGATAATAAATATTACCTATGCACAACGACACATCAAGTTTTTGGCGCCATTACCAGGGAGTGAGTTTGTTTAATTCTTATTTATTAATGTTTTAGTTTAGATTTAACGTAATTTAGATTTCTGTAATTTATTTTTTGTATTTTTGAGTCTTTGTCTTCGTGTCTGGATCTTCCATCTGTGTTTTTGTGTGTTTGATTTTTCTGCATTGTTATTCTAGTCGAATAACCGATACGGCGTATTCAGTCAATTGAATACGGCGTATTTCCCTTTCGACACCAATCTAGCATAATTTGTTCAACAGATCAACATGACGTATTCAGTCAAATTGAATACGGCGTATCGACCATCTGATACATCAGCAGATTCTATTTTTCGTATTCGTTCTCATTTTTAGTTTTTTGTGTTTTCTTTCTTCCGAGCCTATCCTACTGATTGCTTATCCTGTGTTTCAGGTAGTGCATGACCAGGAGTTCGAACAAGGAGCTCTTTACACCTTACGAAGAACCAGAACGGGTATTACATTAAACAAGGAAGCTTTTCAAGACACCGAGTCTTGATTATTTGAGTTCACCAAAATTCAATTTATTTTCTGATCTCAAAGATCAGTTTAAAGAAGAAGTTGCAGAAATAATGGGGGAACTAACTATGGAGGAATACATGACTATAACCCGGAAGGACTATGACTCGAGGATTAATGAGAAGGGTAGGATTGAATTAAAGGGTCACTTTCTCTTAAAATTGCATGATAATACTATCAGTGGAACAAATGGAGAAGACGCGGTTGAACACATTGAAAATTTTCTAAAGATAGTTGATTTGCTCAACGTACCCAACATACTCATGATCGACTTAGGGTAAGTGTTTTCCCTTTTTCACTTACTGAGGCTGCAAGCAAGTGGTAGAAGGATAAGTCTATTGGTTTGATTACTACATGGGTAGATTTGATGGATTTTTTTAGAAAATTCTATCCACCTTCTCATACTGGCAGAAAGATAGAAACTAATAGAGATAACATCAAAGTCGAGTGGGATCCTACTAACACTGAGTTCGAGAGTTGGTTAGCTTCAAAATTTAGGAACCATAAGATGATGGATTGATACATTAAGAATGCTCTATGGGATTATTGGAGAAGAGGAGACGATGAAGAGGTGATGACCGATAATGAACTTTCTAATGCTAGAGATGATAGCTTGACTGAAGAAAATGAGATTGCTCAAATCTTTAGGATCGATACTGATATATTTCACTTCAAAACACCTCTATTTGAAGCATTCATGGAATTCAACTATCTTTCTCAAACCAACGTTGATGTGCTTATTAAAGATATACCTAGATTTAAAACTTATGAGGAATATAAAGATGATTGGATCTATTAGTGGAATGATGGAATACCATGGGTCAATAAGAATCCATGGACCGATAATGGAGTATGGTCTGAACCTATCGATAATATATATCATGAATGCAACCCACTTCATTTTTAAAATAGGACTGCTAAATGGCCTACTTGCAACTAGAAGGAAGGCGGGTACTGTAACACTAGAGACTTACCTGGATTCATTTGAGAAGGCAATTTAATTTGCTATGAAGACTATGAATGGTACGCTACATTAGAAGATAGTGAATTAAAGGAATAAGCTTTATACAATAAAGTTATCTTGGAAGAATCAATGAATATAGAGGGAGAATCAGGTGACGACGCTTGGAGCCATTATTTACCCATTGATGAGTAGAAGGATTATGAGCATACTATTTACATTGAAACCGATGTCTCTTCTAATCAAAACACTTACAATAACGTTTGTCAAATAGTTATGGATCATAATTAAACTCAAGGGAAACAAAGATGGTTTGATGAACACGAGCTTATGGGAGATGACGATGATGACATCGGTGATTTAGAAGATTAATTGATTTGAAAAGACCCTCCTTACTATGTTAATAAAGAAGAAGAATGATCCAAGGAGAGAAGATGCAAGCTACTTGGAATTCCTTACGTGAAACCACTAACATGCAAATCAGAGAAGTTTGAGGTAGTTAAATATTCATTCGGACCATTAGAGGAAGATGTCGCAATCAAGGAATACGAATATTAAATTTGGGTCCGAACCGAAGAAAACATTTCTCATATCTACCAAGATATCTTCTGAATGAAGGACGAAGGATGGTCTGTGACACGTACCAAGTAAAAGCTTGACACAAGTCTAACTTAAAGACTTTTATGTAAACAAAAGTGCTTGCCGGGAGACAACCTAGAATGTATTTTCAAAATTGTTATCGAGTCTATCTTCCTAGGTAGTTGATACGGCGTATCCATACCCTATGGATACGGCGTATTGACCTCACCTGGACGTTATCCTTTTTATTTTCCTGCACTTAAAACTTTATTGTCAGACTTGTCGATACGGTGTATTCGTTAAACGAATACTTAACGAATACAGCGTATTCGACCTCTGACCCGTACTTAGGATTTTTAATACCTGTTTCAATACGGCGTATCCTAAAACATGGATACGGCGTATCGACTTCCTGTACAGTTTTAAATTTTTAGGTTTTGTTCTCTAACCGATGATTATCCGGAGATAGAATTTCTTTTGTTTTCTGAGCATTTATAAAAGGAACCTTCTGGATGATTAAATGAATTTGGTGATGCTTATTTTCTAGAATTTATGTGTGTTGTAGTCATGCTGGTATTTGGACGCATTTACAACACACATCCTTGCTCATATACGCAACATGGCGGATTATAACGAGCAAATCTCAGGGGAGTTTTCTGTTTGAATTCTTTAATTTCTTGTTTTTTATGTTATATTCATACAACGAGGTCTTTGTATATTTTAAGTGGGAGGAGGAGAATTAGAACACTTACTTGTCCTTATTTTTCCAAATAATATGCCTAATTTATACTAAAATTTTAAGATTTTTTTGCATATTTTTGTGAAATTATTAGTTACATGACCCGCACACATAACCCTGATTTCTAATTGTGAGGATTTAGCCTTATTCGTTTCCCAATTTTTACCCTAAATTCCATAAAAATATGAGTGTGACGGTGACTGTAGTAAACTTTAGAACTTGGCTTGGTATATCTATTCGAGAACACAATAATAAGCACTATTTTTAATAGATGGAGTAACCTTTCTAAACTGGTAAATTTCTAGGATTATACCAAAAATCCTATACATATTGTGATATTAACTAACCACATCCGTTAGTTAACCCCCATATAAACCTTTTTGTTTACTCTCATCTTAAGAGTAAGATACCCCTATAAAAACTTGCTGAGTCATTCCTTTACCAAATATTTGTTTCGTTACACCTTTACACTTTAGCTTACCCTATTAGATTAAGTCCTATTTTGGTTGCTAGTTGCTTTTGTGTAAAGTATTGTATTTACTGTGTTCTTGTGCGTATTTTCTATCTATGGTTAGGTCGGGAAATTACACAATGCAATGGGAATGTGAAAGTAGTAGTTTTATATTTTTCGTGTGTTTACTACTTTCACTAGTATGATCAAAAATAGAATCCAGATTTATCATGTTCATGAAGTGGTGAAATTTTACACCCAATTTCATTTTTCAGTATAAGTTTAAAAAAATATTTAAAACATAAAAAATACAAGAGAGAGAGAGAGAGAGAGATAGAAATGTGAGGTTTGTGAGATAATTGGTTCGTCTGAGCTTAACCGATTTAATTATTTATGATGATCGATTATTCGTTGGTACGTGTTATAAACCAACAATGTAAAATTTTGTTGTATATTATATTTAGTTGGTCGCAATATAAACCAACTAAGTGTATTTTTGTATCAAGTGGTAGATATAGCCACTATTGTTGTATAGTATGTATATTATGGATGATTGGGAGTTGGCCGTTACGGGAACGCCAACTAAGGTTTGGTTTTATTTATCTATGATCAAGACATCTATGAGTCTAATTTGTTTCTACCCAAAGCGTGAGTTTCCGTGTTAAAGTGTGAGTTAGTCTATGATTTTGTGTATTTTTCATGGGCATAGTCGGGGAAGTAGCTAGCAACATTGTTACTTATCGGTTTTGGACTTAATCTATTTTTTTTTTCTTTTTATTTAACACCAATTATATATTTAGCATACCTAATCCCTAACCTTTGGTATGCTCGAATGAGGGAGTGAGCAATCGCATGTGTCTCATTCATGGATTTGTCTGTGTATGTGCGGTTTTGTCGCCCTTGTTGGTGTATTACTGTTAGTGAAAGGATTAGTAATTCCATACCTTATATTGTTCTTCATCCTAACCTTTGGTTTTACTCGAATGAGGGAGTGACCAATCATGTATGTCTATTCCATGGATTTGGATGTGTATATATGGTTTCGTCGCCCTTATTGGTTTACTACTATTGGTGAAGATTTCTAGTCATATTCTTTAGCTTATTCGAGTTAAGAAGTGAGCAATTACAAGTGTCGCGGTCATGGATTTGGGCTTGCATTTGTGGTTTTGTCGCCTTTTTCAGAATATTGGTATCGGTAGAGATTAGAAAGAACGATCAACCCTTAAACCTTAACCTAATTTACCTTTATAGACTTGTCACTCCTTAGCTTTAGTGGTGGAGATGTGTATCCTTGCCAAGTTTATGATAGAATACTCGTCACGACCGAGCAATTGAGCAAATTACTTAAATGTTACCACATAGATTAGTTGAGTGATTTAAGTATTTTCATTTTCCCTTTTCGTGAGGTGCTTGGTTGTGTGCTAGTAATTAAATGAAAAAATTACTTTAAGTAAAAATCTTAAACCTTGGTTTAGGATACATTTTCATAAGTTTTTTAAAGTCTACTTGAGGACAAGTAGGATTCAAGGGGAGGGGGGATATTTGATGATATCAAATAAAGTCTATTTTATAGCAACATTTATCCCAGCTATATTGTTCATTTTATACTATTTATGCATGAATTGGTACGTAATTGCATATATTTGTTATTTGCAATAATTATCGAGCAAAAATTGAAAGTTAATCAAAAGGCGCGCATTTTGGAGCTTAAACGAAGAAATCATAAAGAATACTGTTATGAAAACATATGTGGCGTATCCATCAAGGAAGATACAACGTATCCATGCCTTATACTTTACTCAGCATCCACGAAGAAAAGATCTATACGCCGTATCCAGAAGAAAGCCATACGCCGTATTAGATTATGAGTCATGGAATACTCAGGAATATAATAATCATGGAGCCCACACCAAGAAAACTCGATACGCCGTATTGACCCCTCCAGGGGGTCTCGATAAGAGGGCCCAGATTATAAGCGATATAAAATCTAGCTAGCTATTTTAGTAATCCACAGTTATCTTAAGGGTGCCCCCCTCCAGGGGGTATGGGTAAGAGGGCCCGAATTCTAAGCGATATAATATAAAAGAGGGAAGCCCCCCACCAGGGGGTTTGGAGGGGTGAGGCCAGGCTTCTTACCTGCCTACGATTTATAAACAAATTCGGGCTGCTGGAAGAGCGCTAAATACGAATCTTAGTGTGCAAAAAATATACCAAAGACTGAGAAGATTGTATTAACCACCAGGTTTGATTTTTATAAGATAAGAGAAGCCAAGAAGGTTTTACAATGCAATTCAATCCGTAGGAAACCCTTGTAATTTCTATACTCTAAATACGCGTTTGGTTTTTGGTATCGTTCATTATTGTTTGGTTTACCTTAATCGTTCGTTTATGAGATTTGTATAGTTACAATGGCTATTGGCTAATACCTTTAGGTGTTAGCCATGTTTATGATAATCTAACATTTGGTTTATGTTTATTTTGATTGCATCTTATCCGTTGTGTGTTAATTATGTTTATCAATTTATACTCGTTTATGTGCTTAAGTATGCGACCTATCATTCAACAAGATCTAGGAATACAAATAGAGCGTTAGATAAATGCCGGGATAACTCTCCATATCTGCAATTTATATATCTAGAGTAATAGGATCTCAAACATTGACCTGTCTTTGACTTTGGATTTAGTGAACAAGTTAGACTAGCAGGTGACCTAGGATTAACAAATGACGTTCTGATTCTTTGGGTAAAGATCTGGACAGTGGACTACTAGTATATAAAGAGCCGTTAAGCAGTAAGTTAGTAAAGTCTCGATGAGCTAGGATTCAATAAGATCACCATTATTGTCTTCTAAGATAGATTATAATAAACCATGAGTACTTTATGCAGATGTGGTTAATTGTGACAGAATTATCAGATCTAGGTTTTAGGAAGAAGTACTGTCTAAATCTAGGAATGATATATCAACAACAAGATAAGACAGTCATTGCACTTATAAACTAAAACCTGCATTTTATTAGAATAAATATGGTTAATACGTTTTCCTTACATTAAGCTTGACCGCTTCTCTATCTTCTAATTGTCAACTTGTGTGTGTTAATAGCCCTCATCTCAGTCTAGGTAAACCAAATCTCGTGCCAGTCTCTCAGGCTAAAAACCCCCCCTTTTGCGTTAGTTTAGGTTTAACTTAGGTATAACATAGAATAAATTAGGACTAACTTAGATAACTATAATACTGATAGATTTAAGTAATAACACTCGCTCTTAGTGATCGACACCCTACTTACCAACGAACCTACATCTGATCGGGTACACTCTCCGTTAGTGTTGTTTTTAGGTAAAGTCAATAAAATATAAATAGTAAAACTTGATAATAAATTTAACACCTCCATTTTTACAACGCAACGGAATATATAGCATGGGTGTTAATTTATAGCACAAGGTACAAGGATATAGAAAACGAATCTAAGTGAGACGTTTTAAAAAGTAGTGTTTCATTCATAAGAAACTCAGAGTTTTAAAGCATTGGTCTCTAAAGATTATTTTAGTATATCACAATAAGTTTCACAAAACATTTGATAAAAGTTTAGATAAAATGAACACATCAACAAGCTTTCAAAAGATTTTGCGCGACTCCTTAACAACAAGCTAGCATTTACCTTTGTGGAGCTGAGATAAAACATGCTAAAAGTCAACAATAATGTTGAGTGAATCCATAGAGTTTGAAAGTAATAACGCAAAACACAAGTATTGTTCATCTAGTGACATTGCAACACATACAAGTCATGTAAAAGTATTAATGCATTGAGCTCATGACGCCGAACGTTAACTAATATAATATAAGTATGCCCATCGAAGGTATAATTTCCATCTACCCTAATTCTCAATACTAGGTGTCTGTTTGACATGAACTCAAGTGAGCGCTACTCACCTGGACAGGGTTTGTTAAACCTAATGGATCCATTCTTAGTACTAGCGTTTACCATGTATGTAATTATTGGGTCATGAAATTAGGGACTTTACAGGCAAGAGGTACTCAATATCAATAATGCATATAATCGGGTCAAGCATACCGGAAAGAACTTGTGTTCAATTTTTAAAACAAGCATGTATCTCCCTCGCAGGGGTTTATAAAACAAGTAAATAGAAAAGCGAGGCTATGAACTCACCGCAAGCAAAAGGGATTATAAGTAATAAGATGGTCGAATGAGAAAGAGTCTCTAAGTACCACCTAAAAGATGTGGCGCGACTTAGAATGATGAAATAAAGTTCAATACGTAAAAACAAACAAAAGTTCATAAGATGTGTTTCCAAACAAGCATGCCATTGCGTAAGGTTTTTACAAAGTATCGTTTACCCAAAATATGATGAACGACCTGACCTAATGTGTACTTAAACATGTATTTGTTTTCACCTATTAACATCCTAGTTCATTAACGTTTTTAATTCCATTTTCAAGTTTAAACCAATACGTAAATTCCAATTTATGAATTTATTCCAACTTTATTAACCTCTAATTCCTAATCCGTAATTGCTAAAAATAGAAGGGTCTCGCCTACGGAAATCGTTTTAAGTCTATTTTCTAGAAATGCATGCCTCACATTTTCAAAAGTCTCAGAACCATGTGAAAAGACTAATTTACCCTTGGTCATCCAAACCATAATATTTCTAGATTTTTAACCCTTCACGAAAACGGACATAAATCATAATATATGATAGCTATTAAAGTGAGTCCAATTGAAGGTGTTAGGTCTATGAGTCCTTTACAAATATTGTCTTTTTAATTCAATAATTTAGTGTAAACATATGGAGTTATACTCTTTTTCCAAACAGTGTTCCAGTTTCGACTAGTTTTAGTAAATCGGCCATAACTCACTCATCTGGAGGAGTTAAAATTCTATCCAACTCACCAAATGTACCTTAAACCCTTATCTACCTCCCTATTGATTTTCTCAGAGGTACATAAGCAAAAAATAATTCGTACTGGGTCCATTTAGCTACTGGTCCAAAACAGTCCTAAAATCCACTTCACCAAATTTCAGTCTCATCAAGTTTAACCTCACCAAAGTCCATGCAATGTAATACCACCTTATTTGACACACTTACAACATCAAAATACATATTTTCAGAAAGTAGTCAAATCAATAACAACTTTTACAAGAGAAAATAAAGAAAACAAAATAGATGCTTACAACAACAAAAGTGACTAGTGAAATTAACAACACTTCTACTCCTTATTCCTCCAAGTTTTTGAATGAATAAAACCAATCAATAACCCAACTAGATCAATGATCTCAGCCCTAGTATCATCATTTTACCTAAGTTAATATCCACCAAAAACACTTCCAAGGGAACAATCCACCAACACCAAAGTTAACCAATAAAACCAAGCCTAAAATCGCCAATCAACAACTACATCATCATCACCATGACATGCACAAACCCTCTAATAATCTTGATAAAATCAGCCCCTAAAGTTTTTATTAAGGTGGTTTTGATTGTGTTTAAGGATCAAGAAGGTTATACTAATATGGAAGGTTTAAACTAGTGAGAAATTTAGCTAGAAAATTTTTGGGTGATGGTGGTTTATGGTGGTGAGGGTGGTCGGTCAAGAGAGAGCAAGAAAGAGTAAGAGAGTTGATGTTGGATGAACTATGAGAAAGTGGTGAGTGCAATTTAGTTTTGTTAAGTGAACTCATGCAAGAGAAGTACAAATTTAGGACAAGTGTTGTGATGGATTTTAAGGTTAAGCCACCTCATTAGATGATGTAGTTTTTTCCCACTAACTAAATTGTTAGTGGTAAAATTTAGTTTTAAGTGTATCAATTTAGAATAAGTGGGTAGTTTTGGGGCTAACGGGTACTAGCAAAGTATATTTCGAGAGTTAAGGTGGAACCACGAAGTGAAAACAAATAGGATAAAAATAGTTCTACATTATTCAGGATACTTTTTTGAAAAAATAAATTACGTAGGGTTCAAGACGGATAATAAATCTAATCACGGCTCACGTTTAGATTAAAACGAAGAATTACTAATAGGCAAAATAGTAGAACGAAAACTTTTACTCAAAAGTAAAAATAAAAACGGAGTATGAATTTAGGTATTGACCTTGAAAAACATGAAATGTCACAGCATCCACCCTTAAGAGAGCGTCGTCTCGGTGCTCAATTGGCCTTATTCGCTGTTGATTTGTTTGCAAAGAGGTAAGGGTACTTGCTCTTGAATAGATCCTCACATTCCCATGTGAACTCTGGTCCTCGTCGTGAATTCCAACGAACCTTAACAATGGGAATGCGACTCTGCTTGAGTTGCTTCACCTCTCGATCCATGATCTCTATCGGTTCTTTAATAAAATTTAACTTGTCATCGAGTCGGATCTCCTCAAGTGGAATGATAAGACACTCATCTAACAAACACTTCTTCAGATTTGAGACATGAAAAGTGTTGTGGATTCCTTGAAGTTCTTCTGGCAATTCCAATTTATACGCCACTGGACCAACTCTTTCCAAGACTTTAAATGGTCTAATATATCATGGACTCAACTTCCCACGTTTTCCAAAAAGAATTATGCCCTTCCAAGGCGAAACCTTGAGCATAACTTTGTCACCCACACTGAACTCTAACGGCCTATGCCTCACATCTGCATAGCTTTTCTGTCAACTCTAGGCAGTTAACAAACGGTTCTTGATCTGCACTATTTTCTCCGTTGTTTCTCAAATCATTTCAAGACCCGTGAGTTGGCTATCCATAACCTCACTCTAACAAACCGGCGATCTACACTTCTATCCATAAAGTGCCTCAAAAGGTGCAGCCTTAATACTTGCGTAATAACTATTGTTGTAGGAGAATTCGACTAATGGCAAATTTCGATCCCAGCTACTTCCAAAGTCAATCACACATGCCCGCAACATGTCTTCTAATGTTTGTATCGTTCTTTCACTTTGACCATCCTTCTATGGGTGGTAAGCTGTACTCATATCCAAATTTATACCTAAGGCTCTTTGAAGTGACCTCGAGAATCCTGATGCAAATCGGCTATCTCTGTCTGATATAATTGATATTGGTACTCTATGTCTACAAACAATTTCTTTCAAGTATAGCTGAGTAAGCTTCTCCATGCTGTCAGTCATCTTCATTGGTAAAAAGTATGCCTACTTGGTCAACCAATCAACAATGACCCAGATCAAATCATACCCACTTTGAGTTCTAGGAAGTCCAGTGATGAAATCCATAATGATTCTTTCCCACTTTCAAACAGGAATTTCAGGTTGTTGAAGTAACCTAGACGGCTTCTGATGCTCTGCTTTCACTTTAGCACATGTTACGCACTTGCTGACGTAGGTGGCGATCTCAGCTTTCATGTTCGACCACCAGTACAACTGCTTTAAATCTTGGTACATCTTGTCAGATCCTAGGTGAATAGAATATTTAGATTTGTGCGACTCATGCATAATTAAATCACTTAATCCTTTGGACTGTGGTAACAAAACACGCTTGTCAAAATACCGAGTTCTGTCATAACGAATCTCAAATATCTGTTTGATCATTCTCCCTAAATTTTCAGCCTTTACATTCCCCTTTTTTAATGCTTCCATTTGAGCGTTAAGAATCTGCTCGGGTATATTAGTGTGAACCATCATTACCAAGGCTCGAACACGCAATGGCTTAATCCTTTCTTTTCAACTCAAGACATCAGCCACTACATTTGCCTTTCTGGGATGGTAACGGATTTCGCAATCATAATCACTTAGAAGTTCAATCCATCGACGTTGCCTCGTGTTAAGCTCTTTTTGGTCTAGGATGTATTAGAGACTCTTATGGTCAGTATAAACTGTACACTTTGTACCATATAAATATTGTCGCCACAACCTAAGAGAAAAAACTACAACACCCAGTTCTAGGTCATGGGTCGTGTAGTTCTCTTCGTGAGTCTTTAGTTGCCGGGAAGCATATGCTATGACGTTCTCCCATTGCATAAATATTGCTCCATAACCCTTGAGTAATGCGTCACAATACACCACAAAATCTTTAGTTCCTTCCGACAATGCTAAGATAGGTGTGCAACATAGTTTTTGCTTTAAAAGTTGAAAGGCCTCATCTTCTTCCTCACCCCACTCGTACTTTTTATTTTTCTAAGTTAGCTTGGTAAGGGGCTTGGCAATCAAATAAAATCCTTCAATAAATTTCCTATAATAACCAGTGAATCCTAAGAATTGCCTCATTTCTGTCGAAGTCTTCGGTGCTACCCAATTCTTGATGGCTTCAATCTTTGTGGGGTCGACATGAACACCTTCACTATTTATCACATAACTGAGGAACTATACCAACTCTATCCAAAAGTCACATTTTAAGAATTTGGTGTACATTTGTTCTTTCTTGAGGAACTCTAGAATAATCTTCAGATGTTCCCCATGTTCTTCCTTGCTCTTAGAATACATAAGAATATCATCAACGAACATGATCATAAACTTGTCAAGGTATGGCTTGCACACTCGATTCATCAAGTCCATGAATACTGCAGGTGCGTTGGTCAAACCAAAAGGCATCACTTGAAATTCGTAGTGACCATACCGTGTTCTAAATGTAGTAATTGGAATGTCCTCCTCCCTAATACGGAGTTGATGATAACTTGATCGCAGGTCTGTCTTAGAATACACGCTTGAGCCTTGTAATTGATTAAATAAATCATCAATCCTCGGGAGTGGATAACGATTCTTGACCGTTAACTTGTTTAGCTCACGGTAATCGATGCACATTCGGAAACATCCATCCTTCTTCTTAATAAATAGCACCGGAGCTCCCTACTATGATGAGCTCGGGCAAATAAATCCCTTCTTCGATAATCCTTATAACTGTTCTGCCAATTCCTTCATTTTAGATGGTGCTAAACGATATGGTGCACGTGCCACAGGTGCGGCACCAGGCACTAGATCAATTCAAAACTCTACTTGCCGATGTAGTGTAAGTCCCGGTAAGTCATCAAGAAACACCTCAGGGAAGTCACAAACCACAGGCACATCCTCCAAATGCTTCTTTACCGGTTCCTTCTCAGTTACATGCGCCAAATACAACTGACATCCCCTTTCTATGTATTTACGAGCCTTAATGCAAGATATGACCTTCAATTGGGACATGCCTCTATCACCCTCGACTATCAATGTCTTGTTTTTGTAGGGTATATGCACTATTTTATTACCACACACAATGACTGCATCGCGCTCAGCTAACCAATCCATCCCAATTATAACATCAAAAGTACCAAGCTTAATTGGCATAAGGTCGATTTTAAATAAGTGATTTACTAGGTTATGGTGCAACCTTTTAGAACATTGTTAGTACTAACGATCTTCTCATCAGCTAATTCAACTTCATAACTCGTGTTCAGTCTAACCGGGTTAATATCAATCAAGGTGCTAAACACAAAGCTTTTATCGGAACCTGAATCAAACAAAATAGTAGCATAGCGATTGTTAAGTAGGAACGTACCCATCACCACATTGGGTCCTTAGTTCTGATTTCCTTCTTTCATCATGTACGCTCGAGCACAAGCTTCTCCAGCTTGCTGGTTGTTGTTCTTTGGAAAACGGTTCCTGGTGCGCCCCCTTTCTTCGCATTTATAATAGGTCATGATCGGCTGCGTGTTTGCCCCTGTGGCCACTGCCTTACCCCTACAATCTTTTATCCTGTGACTGACCTTTTGATAGTTCTAAAACCTCACAGTACAAGGGCCAGAATGGTGCAACTTACAACGGTTGCAGAAGGGTTGATTCCCAGCATAACCGCCTTGCTCATTTGGGGCATTGGTCGTTTCCCTAGCATTACTCAGCCTTCTGTTATTCTGTTGGTTGTGGTGGGTATTGTTTATGTAGTTGTTTCAGTTATTGTTGTTGTTTTCACTCTGGGAATTTTCCCACTTCCTCTTATTCCCTTCAGCAATTCTTTTGGCTCTGGCTTAAACCCTTTGCTCCATCAATGCATGTGCCATACGAACAGCTTCATTTAAGTTGGCAGGCTTGGAGGAAGTAACATCTCCCTTAATATTTTCAGATAACCCACGGATGTAAGCCTCAATCTTCTTACGCTCGGGCTCAACCATTGTTGGACACAATAACGACAACTCGTTGAAACGTTGGGTGTAAGCAGAGATGTTACAATCCTTAACTTTCAAATTCCATAATTCATGTTCCATTCTTTGAATTTCCTTAGCCCGGCAAAATTCTTCAGTCATCAACTTCTTCATATCAGTCCATGAGGTTCGGTTAGCATTTTCAAGTCCTAAAGTTGCAACTTGAGAATTCCACCATGTTAAGGCATGACCTTGAAGGGTGGCTATAGCAAACTTTACTTTCTTCCCCTCACCACATTCGCTTATACTAAAAACCATCTCAGTCTTTTCAAACCATCTACATAACTCGACCGCTCCTTCAGTTCTATGAAAAGTAGTGGGGTTACATTTCATAAATCCTGTAAAAGTACATTCACAGACAGCTGGTGCCCCGGCTGGGCCCCCAGTTCTGCCAGCGGGCCCCCTACTCCTCCTGCATCACCCCTAGTAGCTCGATTTACGGCTATAGCTTCTGCTACCTTGTCAGAAATAAGTTTCTCGATAGCCGCTTAGGACATTCTCCTTAGTGGCATGGCTCTATCATAAACACACAAAAAATGATGAGTATTCATACAATGATATAGTCATAACATGTATAAACAATTCAACCGTAAAAGAAATCACAACACATCAAGTAGTAATCAACAAATAGTCATTTCATCATTCATCATAAAAGATTTAATACATCGTTACATTGCATTACAAAATCATGACAAAAGTCATTACAACAAATGGTACCAAGTCTACTAACCGACATCCCACTTTAGTGATTATTGATTCGCTCAATAATGTATATATAT
>BQNB010108372.1:0-22964 GCA_026074375.1 Tanacetum coccineum
CTTGTAAGTCAAGCCAGACCTAAAAGTCAAAGGGGTAAAATAGTTATCTTAAAAATCCGAAAATTCTCAGATGTTACAGTTGACTTGGGTTTGGGCCGGGTTATAATGGATTTGGGCTTGGGATATGGTGTAACAGGTTTTGGATATGGGATTTTAACAATTGTTAACTTTTGTTTTATAAATGTTAACGGGTGTTAACATCTAAGGATTAGGGACCACTTTTGTAATTTTGGATTTAGTAACGGACTGAATTGTAACTTTGGGATTTTGTCCTTTAGTGGCCTTGACTTGTGTTGACCAAGTTGACTAAAGCTTTGATCATAGCATTGTTTTGGCTCTTTGCGTGCTTTTCCGTTCTTGTGTTCGTGCTTGCCCGGTTTTAACCGTTTTCTTGTGGTTTTTGCTTTATTCGTACCTACACATACAAAACACAAAAACAAGCATATCTTTGCCATTTTTATTATATTTTTGGTCTTTATTGGGTTTATTTTGATATAAGATGGATATGTGTTTTCACACATATCATAAGCATTATGGAGTATTTACACCGTAACTTAGGTTTTGACTCATTCCTTCATTAATCTTCGTTACGGCGTAACTCCTGCGGGGAGGTTACGTCGTAACTGGTCTTAAGTTTCTTCTTATGCTCGTTTTCCACATCCAAATTCCGCGTCTCTTACTCCAATGCTCGTGTTCTTCCTGGAAACTAAATATAAAGTAATTAAATAGCATTTCCATGCATTTATACAATAATTACAAGCATTTTGATAGGGATTTTGATACTAAAAAGTATTAACTATTTGATGTTATCAACTATCCCCCTACTTGACTTCTACTTGCCCTAATTTAGAGAATAATTTATAAAAAGATTTCTCTAATTTAATTTAGAGAAATGAATTCACAATTTACTTATGCTAGAAACCATCGAAGCCAGACACCTCACGAAAAGGGGATCAAAATCACTCAACTCTCATACTAATCTAAGTTTTTCATTTTTAAGGTGATCTCTCAACTGCACTATCATAGCATGTATTCTATCATAGGCTTAGAAAGTACACAGATCTGTACCAGTTAGAATTAGGGTCTAAACAGCTCTTAAAGGCATCATGGGTGACACACAGGTTTAAACAGGTGTTTGATTCTTTCTGATACCACTGATCCAAAAAATGCGACAAAACTACACATGCTCGGCCAAATCCATAGACGAGACACATGTGATTGCTCTTTCCTTAACTCGAGCAGGCTAAAGGCCAGAAATATTTGCAAAGGGTAGGATAAGACACGGGATACACATTTAATTGGTGTTAAACAAAATACAAAAAATAAATAGTCTAAAATAATCTAAGGTTATCATAACTAGCTACTGTCCATCCATAAGTCCAAGTATCCAAGTACGAGAATCTGATCAAAAATAATGGGCTACTAGCCCAACCTTCACAATCATACAGATGACTTATAGTTGCACCATCTTTATATCTTGAGCACACAGATGGCTTATAGTTGCACCATCTTCATATTTTTAACAACTTGTTGGTTTTATAACACGTAACCAACATGCATATGCTACAGAGGTTTATTTTCTCTTTTTTATAACCCCTGCAGCATATGGTAAATACAATGCACATATTCCCTCACTTAAGATGAACAATATAGAAAGTGATGATACATGGGGGTCTTTATAGATCAACAATGATAGGTCTTCCACGAACGCTCAAAATTTCCAAACCCATTTCCCCGAACCATGGACTTAAGTAGGTAGGAATTTTAACACAAAAAAATATAGACTACAGGGGTGGCTAAGGCAAAATGGTGTAACGAAACATTAACATAAAGGGTTCAAACAAGGATTGGCTCAACAAGGTGATCTAGGGGAATCTTGCACTAAAAGTGAGTGCAACAAGGGGTTTTACACAAGAGGTCGACAAGTTAGTGTAACAAGTCAATAAACACACACATAAGCTATTTGGGGGTAAACAATATATTCTTGCTAATCAATTAGGTCTCGAAATGATGTACATGCCAAGTTCTAAAGTTTACAATAATACCGGCACACTCATATTTTTGGTGGCTTTTTGTATAATAGATGAAAACGGAATCATTAGGCTTAACCTCACCAATTGAAATAAAGAGTAATAGTGCGCTCGACAAAGATTTATTCTAGTTCAGTAAGAAAAACATGTCAATTTTCTTAAAATTAGCACAATTTTTCAAAGAAAACTAGAAAATTGAAGGCAAATATAAGTCAAGTGGTAATTCTACTCCCATCTCCCTACTTGATTTGTACAATGTCCCTACTCTACAATTAAGGAAATGAAATTCAAAAATAAGAGTAGAATTAGAACAAAAAGACTCCCCTAAGCGTTGCTCTATACTCCAAATGATAATCGCAAGAGCTGAACTCTTGACAAGCATACCCTGAGGAACTCGTATCCCCTGAAATCACTAAACAAACTACATGCATTAAACGTTCAAAATAAATTTATACAGGAAAACCTAACTTACTTTCATAGGAATCAAGACTGCATTTAGCATATGTGACACGTATAAAATTAATCACCTTTTACTATATAATATATATAATAAATATAAATAGATAATAATAAAAGGATAATTAAAATTATCAATCAATAAAATTCCAAGAGGCTTTTTTTTAAAAGATATTTACTTTGACCCAAAGTAAAATCTCTAAAAACCTTTCCGGGTCGTGTCCCGGCGAGGTGCGAATTTGAAAATCGAGGTAACGTTTGTTAAACAATGCTTGAATATCACAAATTTGATTGGGTTTTCTATTTCTATAACTAAAATGCTAAAACAAGTAAATGCACACTAAAAACGATAAGCAATTAAAGTTAACACACTAAAAATGATAACGGGATTCAAATCCCGTTCTTTAAAAAACCAAATTCTAAAATTTATATGAAAATCCTAAATGATAAAAGAAAATTTAAAAAAAATTATATTTTTTTGACTTTTAATTTATTTATTAAGAATTAAAAACGGATTTAATCTAAAAAATTAATAAAAAATACTAAACTAATTTGGAAAATTCTGAAAAATTTGTGAAAAATACTTTGAACTAATTAAAATCTATGAAAAATAAAGTGGGTGAAATAGCTTATTGCAATAAGCTGTAATAAGCAGAAAAGGGCTTATAATTAAAATAGGCTAAAAAGTGTATAAAAGAAAATTAAGTGGAGGTTATAACGTAAAAGACCCAAGGGCAGAGTGGTGGTGTGTGGTGTGTTAAAATACTTGGTTGAGTGAGGGAGAGGTCTCAGGTTCGAGCCTTGCTCACCTGGACTTCTCCTTCTTTCCAAGTATTTTTATTTTTCAAAAATTTTGAAACATCTTTTTAGATAAGCAAAAAATAAGGACTTTTTGTGAAATGACTTTTTATTAAAACCTAAAATAAGCTAGAAATAAGCTCTAAAAGATGACAGTTTACTTAAAAGCTAAAGAGGCTTAAAACCTAAACTGTTTTGGCTTTTTGGGTTTAATAAGTTAAAGAAAAAGCAAAATAAGCTAAGAAAGCTTAACACCTAAACCTAAGAAGAACTTAAACCTAGAAATAAGCTAAAACAAATAAGCTAAAAAGCATGAAAAGGCAAGAGGACAATTTTAACTTAAAACTTAAAGGCAGATTGGGAATAAGCTTTTAAAAGCTTGAATCAAGGTCAAATAAGCTACAAGTTTCTTAAACTAACCTAATAAGCAAGACTAAACACCAAATAAGCAAGTCCAATAAGCTCAAAAAAGCAAATAAGCTTTTTGGCCAAAAATGAGAACCAAACAGCCTATAGGGCACTTTTGAGCTTATTTTTAAGCTACTTAATGGAACCTTATGCCAAAATGATTTGCAAAACCTTGAAGCCTATTCTAAAATCTACCTAAATCAACAATCAAAGAACATTTTGAAAATTAAATAAGCAAAGAAAAGGCTAACTGAAAAAGCTGCATAGGCAGTTTACACTATTTTTTTGGTTTTTGCAAATTTTATGAAAAGACAAAGTATGAATTGCAGCCCTAAAAACAGATATCTAAATAAGCTTTTAAGTCTGAAATAAGCCCTAACTTATCTAATATGTCCTATGAACTAAGTGTGAACCAAGTTTCAAAAGCTAAATCTAACTTAAGCTAACTTAAATTTTAGATTGAAAATGGCAATTAGACTGTTTTGCTTACTGATGCAGTATACCAAAATGTTGGCCAAAACTCAAAACTAATAATGCAGACCTATGGATTTGATTTCAACTCCATTTAAACATCAAAACAAGAGCAATTTGATCAACAATAGCAGCTAGAATAGATTTAAGCTCAAAGTGCTTATGAATCTGAGCTAATGAACTCAGATTCAAGCAATCAACACACAAGCTTATTTAAACCTGTTTTAGCTTAACAAAAACCTTAAAACCTTGTCTTATAACCATAAATTTGATGTTTAAAATTCAATCTAAAAAACCAAAAGGCTCTTGACAGCACTAACTCAAGTTAGTGATGTCTTGTGCCAAACACCCCTTTAAATTGCTTAAAATCATATTTAGCTTATAAAACTTGGATATAAAGCTTAAATAAGTTATACCAGATAGTGACAAGCTTAATAAAGACCTATTTAGCAAATTTTAACAATCAAATAAGCTGAAACAATAAGTAACTAGATTATGCAAATATTTTTGGATCTTTAACTATTTTATATCAAAAACTTGTAAAATAGGATTTAAACTAAGAACTGAACACAATAAGCAACTAACAACTATAATAAGCAATATTAAGCGATTCTAAACAACAATAAGCAGAAGTAAGCTAAAGTGCAAAATTAAGCTATAAAATGAAAAATAAGACTTACAATAGCCTTTGCACAAACAAGGCTTATCATATATGCTCCAAGAGCTGATCTACAAAGCTCCAGCTTATGTAGGATAAGCTGGTAAGGTCATGGAAGCCCTTCCAAATTTGGCTTCCCTTCCAATTAAGCTGAGGTATAATTTGGGAAGAGATTTGAGTATTGATAAGCTCAGTTAAGCTTTAAGAGCTTAACTGAGTATTAAGCTAGCTTATTAGTAATTATGAAAGCTTATTGATCTTATTTGAGTGTTAAAGAGCTTAATCAAACCATATTTGTATTGAAGAAAACTTGAATCAAGACATGAATTAAATGTAAACAGACTTTTATTGATTTCAAAAGTGAATTACAAACTTTAGAAAGGAAATTACATCAAAATTAAAGAACAGTAAGCTAAATTAAGCTAAAAATGAATAAAAAAGCTAATACTACTCTAGATGATGAACTCTGTGTTGTGAGACACTACCTTTATAATGGCACGGATGAAGCTTCCAGGCCTCTAGGACGCTCCCCCACTTCTAATCTTGGCCCTTCAATCCATGATTGCCCTCCAAGCAATTGATCTTAGCCAAAATCGTCATTGCTTGCGTCATGAGCTTCTAGAAGGGCGAGCGTATGTGTATTTTGGTGGAATTTGACCCGATGTGAAAATGAAATGGAGGGAAAGGATGAGGATATACAGTAACTTTGACTGGATCATATCCTTTTGACTTTGACCGAGGTTAAAAGGATGTTGGCTTGGGAACGGGCTAAAGGGGAGTTGGGCCTAGTGGGATTATTTGGGTTTTTATTTTATTATTTTGGGCTTGCAAAGGTTTTGGGCTTATATAGTTTAGGATTAGGGCTGAACCGGTCCATTAAGTGGGCCTGGGTTGGTCCGTAGAGTATGGGTACACTTTTGGCCTCAGTTTTCCGTGCTCTTTTCATTCCCGTGCTCGGCTTTGTCCGTTTTTGCTTCGTTTTTGTCTTTTTTAATTAATATCCGTACCTGCAAGACACGAATCACAAAACCAACGTATACAATGCATTTTTATCATGTTTTTGGTCATTTTTGGTCTTTTTAGCTTGATTAATAAGGTAAAAGGTATGTGTAAATAAACACATACCAATAGACGTTTCCAAACGACACGTTACGCGAAAATAAGTTAATAGTCATTTTTCAAAACAATGAAGGGTTATGGGATGACATATAAATGTCGCACTCCCATCAACCAGAAAATTTCAAAACGATAAATTACGAAACAACATATGCGATTCAAAATCAATAAGAAGAGTATTCAAACACGGAGTCGAACAATAAATCACCCTATGGGATCGACAAACTACGACGAATCAACATCATCAAAAGATAAAAAGTAAAGTTACGAAAAAGTTTTGAAGATAATCGTATAATAATGATTTTTCGTCATGTATCAAAATAATTTTATCATATCGCATCGAAATGTTTAAAGAAATTAAACTCTTCGCAAGAAGCTAATATCAAGATATATAATCGTATACCATAGTACGGATGCCGTATGTATATCTATATAATTATTATTACTTGTACCAAGTGTCAATCACTTGTTACGCACATAATATGCAATCAAATATACCACATAAGGCTTCTAAGGATCGGGAACGATGCGCGCGCGGATATCAGACAACGGTGAAAGACTCGTGAAAATTTTCCAAAAACAGTTGTAGTCCAAGTTTTGTAAAACGACTTAGTTCACTACAACTCGTGCTCTGGTACCACTCTGTAACACCCCCAAACTACGATACGCAGCGGAATACAACATTGGGGTGCTACTTCACAATACATGCACACGAGTCCCAGTAAACGTTCAAAGATACGTTTATAAAACACAATTTCATTTATTAGAAAGATCAGAGTTACATAGGTCCCAATACCATTATAGATTTTATTTCTAAAAGTCATAACACGACTTGATTTCTAAAACACTTGTTTAGTTTATGACACTACTTCACCGAGACACCGTCCTTGATATCCGCGTTCCGTCCCATCCAAGCCATCAACAATACCTAACCTGAGATACATGCTTAAAAACGTCAACAAAACGTTGAGTGAATTCATAGAGTTTACAAATAACAGTTAGAACGCATATTTTGGTTCAACAAAACGTATAACGTTGGCTCGTAAGTCAAGTTATAAAAATAGTGATTTCCAACTAAAGAGCCCGTGTACCGAAACTTAACACATTCATCCCGTAGGACGAAATCATGTCCGAGAAGTATGCCACTTCTCCTAATATTAACCATAAAATGTCTGTTTGACAGGGTGGTCCCAACGGATTCAAACCCCGGACAGGGTTGTCAAACCCAATAGATCTATTTAATGCATTAGCGTTCACCAACACATGGTAACTAACGGTCACACAGCAAAAAGGCATATACTCAGTAGTGAAGGAATCATATTCAAGTATCAAAACAGTTTGCGTTCAATTTCACAAAACAAGCAATATATCCCCTTCGCGGAGTTAAAAACATTGGAAACTTTAAAAGCGAGGCTATGAACTCACCTTGGTCGAAGCCGAAGATCAAATAACTGAAACAATTCACAAAAAATCAATGAACACGATCACGACCTATAATTTATGTCGCTCGATTACTATTCCGAAAAGTATAGTCAACGATGCGTACATCGTATCAACAAAATCATATATATATATATATATATATATATATATATATACACACACACACACACACACACACACACACTCAAACCTGTGATGAGAAATCCACTTGCGCGATCTAAATCCCAAAACCCCACTTTATTGAGTTATAATTATTCCTCACGTTTTATCTTACATGACTTTAATTGAAAACGTTATATTTTCGATAACTTTCTATTTTTAAAAAGTTACCATCTTTGGTAAGTTTAAATATCTAAGTATATTTTTAATGCTTATCATTTTATTTATATCCATGGACTTAGTTAAAAATTATATAAGTCTTATATGACCCGTTGACTTTTTAAAGTCAACATTTGACTTTTATACTTATATTTATTTTTATCCAAATCTGATCCGCGCCAAACGACCCTCTAAATCGCCTTTTCACAACTCGGACATAAAATAGATTTTATGCGAAACGATATTCCGGACAACATTTTAGTTTTAGCCGAGATCTGAATCTTGACAGAAAATGACCAAAATGCCCCTGCAAGTTTCTGCAAGAACTTGTATTTTTAATAAAAACTCAACAGTTTGACCATCGGTTTTGACCCACTATATCACGTTTTCCCGACTTTACGAGAAAGAAGATTTATTGATACGTCATTCCGAGCAACTTTCGTGTTTCGCCGGAAGGCTGAAACGGACTCGAAAGTGCCCAAAATAGCTGTTGAAAATCGGATCAGAATGTATACTTTTGCAAAATGTTTGGAAATTTATAAAATTTCCAAACTTTGATCGGCCATAACTTCTTCGTTATTAGGGGTTACGGGACGTTCGAATTATCGAAACGTATATTAGGACGAACTCTATCATATTATAACATCAAAAATAAGATTTTATGATTTTTCGAACCTCGTTTTGCGTACAGATTCTGCACGAATTGCATGTTTTAATAACTCTGAACACATTTTTAACTTCTAAACATTCATCAACATAACCATTATGTTAGCTAATAACATTTCATTATAATTTCTAATCTAGTACTAGCGCAATACCCATCGGATTATCACATGCAACGTGAAAAATAATCAAAATCGCGAAAACAATTATAATAAAAATTATACAAATACTTACAATGCCATTATGAGCAAAATCGGACAACAAAGAGTTTTGTCTTGTCCCCTTTTGTCCCTAGCCGTGGGTTCGAACCAACCCCAAACACAAAACCATTAACTTTTTAACAAAACCCACTTCGAAATATCACTAATCTAGCTCTTGTACAATACCCTTTTCAATCGAAACACTTGATTAACCCGAAAATAAATTTCTTCAAAACTTAATGCATGTGGGATTTTAATAGTAGGATTTGTAGACCTTGATACAAGGATTAATATTTTGTATTCGGATTGTATTGCATGTCAGAAAAATTGACGGAAATGGGTGGTGTTTTGGGGGCCGGTCGTGGGTAAGGAAGAACAAGGGAGGAGAACAATTTTTATAAAAAGAGTTATATGTGTATGAATATGGTGCTATTTATAGAATTTAACTTTGACCATTTGACACTTTAGTCCTTCCATCCTTAAGCCCTTTTAAAATTAGTACAAAGGTTATTTATTTCGTTATGTAACCGACCAAAGGCCGGGATTATACTTCCGTGACTAACTTTTATTTCCGTCACACTTAATTAGATTTAAAATATTTAATAAAATGTTGACTCACGTCAAAATAAAGTTTTGACTCGGTTTCGGCTAACTCGGGACGAGGACGATAAAATAAAAATTATCATCATAAAAATAATAACGAAGCACGTCGAAATTTCTACGAATCTCAAAATGATTAACGAACGCGCGGTCAAACGTTGACTCGCGAAATGTCAAAAATAAATATTTTAAATTTTCGTCCGCAATAAAATACAAAAATAATTATTTACGACAAATTAAATTTTAAATGTTGACGTTCACTTACACAATTTAATAAAATAAATATTATGACGTCGAATTCGCGATCGTCATACGTGTCGTGAAACTCGGGTTGTTACAGTTCTGATAAGGGGGTAAACCTGCTTGACCCCCGTCCTTCCCTTGACTGACCTCGGAAATCAGATTTCCGCTCGGAAACATGCCTTTTGGGTTGATCCTGTGGTT
This sequence comes from Tanacetum coccineum, assembly GCA_026074375.1. NCBI lineage: Eukaryota > Viridiplantae > Streptophyta > Magnoliopsida > Asterales > Asteraceae > Tanacetum > Tanacetum coccineum. The sequence goes on from BQNB010108372.1 coordinate 9,606, forward strand.
TCCACGGTGCGTGACCTTTCTTTTTGGAAGCGGCGGCAGTTTCTCCTCGTATGAAGGCAGTGGTGACTGTCATCATTTCTTCCATGGTCTTTGGAACGTGTTCGTTGAGGCGTTTTGTCAACTCAGGGTTGTTAACCCCATGCATGAATCCGGAGATTCGCATGCACTCAGAGGCCCCCTTCATGCGTCCAGTTTCAACTTTGAACTGCTCCATGAAATCCTCGATGGTCTCTCCATCCCTCTGCTTGATATTGTGGATTTCCACTAGATCTTTTACGTATTTCTTTTGCTGCATGAAATATGCTAAGAATGCCGCTTTGAGGTCCTTGTATCCTTCTATGCTTTCAGGAGGGAGCTCATCGAACCACACTCTCGCGGTCCCTATTAGGGTAGAGTTGAACATATGACACCACGTAGGCATTGCCCAGCGTTCCACCTGTGTTGCGGCTTAAATTTTTTTTACGTGATCCTCTAGGTCTCCTGTCCCGTCATAGGTTTTTACGTTATTAGGCATTCGTGTTTTCCGCGAACTTTTAAAATTGCAGATTCAAGGTGTGAATGGATCCACCTCTTCGCATGACCAGGGTACTGTTAAGTCGTCTTCATCTATAGGCTTGTGCCTTTTTGACTTTGACTTCGAGTGTCCTCCATCGCTGGTGCTGCTTTTCGATACGCGAGATAATGAGGATTCACTTTCCCTTCCTCTTTTCATGATACGAGGGCGATCCTTGTCGCGAGAATGATACCCATGTCTGGCCCCTGTCCTGTAGGAGGAGCAAGTACTACCATATGATTCTTCGATGCCATAGGAGCGGTCTCTACTTCGAGGACGATCCATGCTAAGAGAAGAGTCTCGTCTGTGAGGGCGACCTCTACTATGAGAATGATCATAAAGCTTTCCCTGTCCGGCCCAGACTTAGTTGTGCTTGGCGAGTAAGTGTCGCTAAGTCGATTAAATGCGCTCTGCCTCCAATGACCTAGCCGGCCAAACACGTTTCCATCGTTGTCTTTCAAGCGATCCTTCACCTTGGGCCTTTTTGACGGTTTACGGTACCTTACGGACAAGGTCCCCGCACTTGAGTTTTGAGAGCCCTCTCGTATTCTTCGGCTTCTCTTGGTATTATCCCCAAAGTCCAACCTAGTATGGACTTCTTTTCGCTTGTCACAACGAATCTTATCCATAATAACCGACATGATATCCTCGTAATGCTCCTCACAGAAGTCTAGGATGTTAATACGCCAGGTGCGGCATCCGCTTTCCTTCAGCGTCTTTTCTTTGGTTGCAGCTTTCGTGACAGTGGTCACAATGAGGGTTGTGTTAGCCATTGCGCTCATTTTTCTAAGAGTAATTTCTAGTGTTGGGTCCCACGGATGGCACCAACTTGTTGATACAGAAGTTAGGTTATGTCTTGTTTAGTCCGAATAGGCAACTATTCGGGTATGTTTCACCTTGTTCTTGTATCAAGTGAACTTTGAAGAACCCTGCACAAGGAGTGAAACACCGTTAACCTTATCGTGGGAGCAGATCCCATGATTGGACTCCGGCGTAAGAGTAAGTATTTAGCCTTAGGGAGTAATCGAATGTAATTAGGGTTTTTTGTAAGATACATGTATTGATGACAATTATGTTCCTTTTATAGGCTAAATAACCCTTAGGGTTTCCATATCTTTCGGCCCAAGACACGTCCGATATATAAGTGATTCAGAATTATCTTAACCTATTTAAATAAGTAGAGTATATCTCTTATTTAATTAGGTTATCCCTTTCTAACAATAGCTCGTGAAGATACCGCGGCCACGAACCATGTGCTGGCAGCCGCGACCCGTAGGTCTAAGTGGCCGTGATAATATGAATGGGCCGGGCCAGTCCATACTATACGTCATCAGTACCTATGTAATTAAATCGATAATACTAAATAAAGCTTCCACTTAGTTTGTCAAATTAGTTTATTTGTTTCGTCCTTTCATCCTAACACTACTACTAAAAACGAGTCGCACACAAAGAATCACATTCACCCATAGCCTCTGCTAGTTTTCTCTTGCTATGAACTTAGTGGATCCTTTTCAAAAAATATTCACTCTGCGCATATCAGTGACTCAGCAATCAGCATTTGACTAGTCTATATAAAATCTCAAAACTTATCTATTCTCGAGAGCAACCCTCAAGCTCCTACTGTATTTACTTGACCTAACCTTTTGCAAATTTTCGAATGTTGAGTTTATATCGAGATATGCTGAGTTTACATCACCATGACAAGACCAAGAACAATTATATTCAATGTAAGATTCTTGTTTGTCAACCATATACGAACTTAAAGGCGCACAGGGCTAAATTAATGAAGGAACTTCGCATAACCAAAAGATAATGGTACGCTCAAGTGCTTAGAGTGAACGTTGCAGTCCGTTAACCACAAAATTTATCACTGTTTTGCACCATGCCTCGCGCCGTACGTCCGCCGTTCGTCCCTTCATTGATCTGTCTGTGAGCGTTTTTGGCATTTTTTTTAAAACTCGACCATTATTAAATGGTAGAAAGCAACGGCTAAAAAACACTTTTTTCCCTTTTAAGTAACCACTTTTACTTTATACTTTTTAAACATTCAAACCAAATCACAACTTATATACACTTTCATATACATTTTCATCTCCTCTTCTAAAAATGTCACAACAACAAAGCAAACGATTGGCTCATGAATAATATATTCCCTTTATCTACTTTGTCCACTAATTTGAGTTCATCATCACCCACTACACAATCATCCGCCCGTTCTATTTCTTCCCAACAACCACAAAACCCGCTACCGTCATTCGCATAATATGAAAACCAAAAATAATCATTTGCACAATATGCTTCCCAACAACCATATTTCCCACAACCCACTTTCCCACCACAAATGAACCAAGAACATTTTAACCAAATGGATTTACTTCAACTTGAACAACAATATCAATTTCATAACTTTGGAGCCCCCGGTAATTCTTCAAATCCAACATAAATGATGCCACCAACCCAACCAACACCACAATTGGCACCCAAATCCCACTCGCCACCACACTCACCACCACACTCACTATCACAAACATCACAAACCGAGTCTTCTTCCACCAAGAAAGGAAATGAGAAAGGAAAAAAGCTAAGACCGAAGAAAATCGACGTCACACATACCTATTGAACACAATCCAAGACAAACTTCCTGGCCGAAACTTACAAACAAATTTTGAGGATGAAAGCCTTGTATTGAGCAAAATTCAAAAACTATTAGGCAAAATGTTGATAGTGAATACAACTCTCAACATCCAGTCGAACATACCAATGATATGATCACGTAGAAGTAGACATCGTTGACACGTGATTGAAACAAGTTCGTCGCCGCATATGAACGTCTTAATGGCGAAAGCGATTCGACGTAACTAACTCATTGTTATATAAAATTCTTTAAAACTCCTGTGGTTTTTTGTAGTGTCCATTATAAGCAAGGTATGTCTTGAAGATCCCCCACAAATGGCGTGGTGCAAAAGAAGTGTTCCGGAAGACGATTTGTACTGATGATGACATTAAGAATCAAACGAGCTATTTCAAAATGAGTACAATACCACGTCCTCACCGGTAAGCTAGTCCCTCCAAGAGCAAAGATCGACTCTACAAAATCGGCAGGATCTTGTCTATAGAGAAAAAAAACATCGCTGAAGTAGTCGAGAAAGTTGCAACAATAACTTGAAAAAGAAGTGATAGTATCGCGACTCAAATTTTTTTAAAGGAATGTGAACGTTTTAATTTTAACACCCGAAGGATGAGCCGGAAGATACGGCTAAAATGGTAAATACTAAAGACGTGATTCCAAGCAAGAAATTTTTAACTTTTGATGTAATTTGTCATAATGTTATTTGTTTTTAAAATATTTTGTTGTATTCGTATCGTATTTTTAATTTCGTTGTAATTTGTATCGTATTTTCAGTATATAGTATTTGAATTTTATTTTAAAATGTGTTTGTTTTAATAAAAGAAAATTAAAATAAAAAAAAACTGTAACCCACAGTACTAATAACAATTATATTAGAGAAGGAAGTTTTTGTAGTTATGATGTATTTGGTTAAAAGCTATGGTATCCACTGTCACCCTTGGCATTCCCCAACTATAGGAAAAAAGGGAACATGACATGTCGTATTGGCCACTTCAAAATAATACGAAGAGATAACCCAAATGCATCAAGTTTGAATAATCACAACCTTTATTTCTACAAGTGAATTTTTGTGACAATCTTAATTTCAAAACATTTTACTCTTACACCCCAAATTGGGTCGCAGCGGAAATAAAGGGTCCGGGGTTGTTACTTTCTCAGATCACAGCACAAGATATATATTGAACACAATTAAAAGTTGTTTTAACACTGATACATTGGATTTAACAAAATGTTACAAAGCTCGAAGCATCACTTGTTTTTACTTGTAATTATTACAAAATATTTCCGCCCATAACAATATACAAAATTGTAATGCACTAATCGTTAATGCAGGACATCAAAACATAATCACCCCACCAATTTATCCCTATTGCACCCCGTGCCTAATGATCTCCTGAAAAACCTTGCCATTTAAAATGTCAACATAAAGTTTGGTGGAAATTCATATGTTTATTAATTATCAAGCAGACCGTCAAGACTTTTTCCCACAAAAACCAAAAAAAAACAAAATTAAACATAATCAAAATAAAAAAAGCTCCCAACACATAAAAATAAAAAAAACAAACCCAAAAAAGTGTATAATGCAACAGATGCAACATCACAAAAAGTAACTACTATTCCTAAGCTCATGACACCGAAGCTCGACATAAATGAAATACAATATAATAAATTTGCCTACAATGCCCGTGACGATTGTTCAACCCTAATTATCCAAAACCGACAGATAAACGTGCGTTTCCATGATAGCTAGTTACCCGAAAGAGGCGGTCAATCCTAATAGATCAATCTATAATCATTCGCGCTCACATTCCATAAATTGAACAGTTCGTGATTCATGGGCAAAGAGGTTATCCGCTACTTAGCAAAACTAATCATGATAACATGGTACACTTCGTCCAAATTATAAACATGCAAATGTTTCTCATCCCAAAAACTTGTAAATCAATAATTTTTAAAACAAGGAGGGTACTATGAACTCACCTGATTAGAGTAAAATGATAATAAAATATCCCAATAAAAACGTGACACGCTAACGCCCGAATAGCAACCTAGTTAATATAGGTCCTAAAATCAATATTTCATGTACGTTGGTCTAACAACTCCCATAATATAAACCTGAAAATAGTTATCTCGAACATCATTCGGGCATCAAAATTTAAGATGTCCATGACATACGTAAGAAGAGCTAGACACTTTAAATTGTATATCCACATCTCGTAATACGCCATCCGAAGATGCCTCATTATGAAAATTCCCTAGAAATATATCACTTTGATAACTAATAATATATATATTTATATACATCTATATAGCTATATCACCATCTAATCGTTTTTATGTGAAATCATATTTAAAAGTAAAAACTTTATAATTACGCCTTTAGCAAAAAAAAAAAAATGAAAAAACATACTTTTTGTCGTTTTAAGTCCGTTTCTATTGTTTCTTATACCCCACAGTTTCGTATTAAGATGAGTGAATCATAAACATCACATTTTAGCTTTCAGATTCTATTGTGAAAAGAGTTTTTTACTATTCATTATAGATTAACAACTTATTACGGCAAAACCCATAAATTCGTATCTATTATCCGATTCATAAGCTTCCGTTTATAGCGATTCTTTCATACACGGTTTCTCGTAATTGAAAGTTTTATCATATTATTAATTGAGGAAATCCTAAACCGAGGGTGCTTAAAGTAAAAAAAACTAAGAAAACAAGAGCGGGAATCAAATCCCGTTCTTTAACAATGAATTTCTTAAATTTTAACCCTACGAAAGTAAATTTAAATCCTAAACCTAAAATATGATAAAAGAAAATTTTATAAAAGAAACTTTTTGTGAAAACTTATAAATAAGCTAGAAAACAGCTTAATATGGTGACAGAAAACACTTAGGAAATCTTGGCCTTTTTACAAACTTTAAGATAACTAATAAGTGAGAATAAGCTTGAAACTTTGAGCAAAATAAGCTAAAGCTACTTATAACTAATCTAAATAAGCATATTTAACTAGAATTAAGCAAAAATAATAAGCCATAAGCTGAAAAAGCACTAATAAGCACATTAAGGGGAATAGAGTTCAAAACAGACAAACAAGTACTTTTGAGCTTATTTTTAAGCCTTAAAACAGATCCTTATGGAAAATTGGCTTATACCATCTTAAAGCTTAACCAAAAAGCTACAGGAAACAGCTTTTAAAAATCATTTTGAAAATCAAATGCTTATTGAAATAGCTCTTTGAAAACTGCTTATTTTCTCAGTTTGTATTGAGTTTGTAAAAGACAAAATATAATTTTTCAGCTTAAAAACAGATAGACAAATAAGCTAATTTCAACAAATTAAGCTCAAACTAATGAAATATGTTCTAAAAACTACTTATTCTCTAAATTCCAGATGCTAATAACTATCCTAACTAGCTTAAATTCTAACTTGAAAAAGAGCTTTTGGCTATTTATGCTTCTGATGCAGTTTGCAACTTTTTAAACAAAACTCAAAATTAAAGAGTGCTTAAAGACTATGTTTCTACACTATGTAATAACTAAAACTAAAGACAATTTGATTTATGAAACTAGCTTCAACAAATTCAAACTCAAAGTGCTCATATACCTAAGCTTATAGCCACAGATTCAAACAACCTACACATAAGCTATCTATAAATCTTATAAGCTTAAATTTGAGATTGAAATTCATTTTATAAGGACAAATACACCCCTTTAAAATGTGAAATCTTATTTTAAGGCAACAAAAGTGTAAATTAAACTAAGTCTTATAAAAATAGATTACTAATTAAGCAAATGAAGATAAAATAAGCAAAAAACTAACAGGGATTAAGCTCTAATCTATAAGTTATTCTAATTTGATAATTGCACTCAAATAAGGACAAATTCAAAATAAATCTAAACTAGACTATCATAAATTATGATCTAAATATAATAGGCTATATCTAAACAAAATAAGCACAATTAACCATCAATAAGCACTGAATAATCAATAATAAGCAGATAAGATAAGCTAGACAACATTGAACTTATAAAGAAGAGAAAATGAAATGTACCTCAACCCCTTGCTCAAAACCGGAGTGGTAGCGTCGGAGCAAGATAAGCTCAATGAGGCGGCGGTCGGATGTACTCGAGACATCTTTAGGCAAAGTGATTGCCTTGACCGATTTAGCGAAATCCTTTGGGTCGTTTAAATTTTCGTTGTCATAGAGGGCGAGGTCCTCTAATAATGCCCAGGATTCTTTGGCATTTCTGTCTCGAAGCTTACCACTGGCCGATTGGTCAATGGTTCGTCTTATGACGGGATTGACATGGTCATAAAAGATTTAGACTTAGAGCCAAAGGTCGATGCCATAATGAGGGACTTTTTGTAGTAAGTCCTTGAAACGAGTACATGCTTCAGATATAGGTTCTTTATGATGTTGTTGAAACATCAGGATATCATTGTAAAGTTTTGCAGTCCTATCCGGTGGAAAGAATTGAGCAAGGAAACAAGTAGTAAGATCCTCCCATGTGGTGATAGATCCTGCTGGAAGTCGTTCAAGCTAATTGCTGGCTTGATCGCGAAGGGAATATTGAAATAAACGCAGGCACGTTCTTTCCCTGTTTTCATCGTCAAGGTCAAGTGAGTCTACAAGTTTTAAGAAATCCTTGAGGTGTTGGTTTGGATCCTCAGACCAAAGTCCATGGAATGAGCATCCGTTTTGCACCAACCAGATGGTGTCGGATCGAAGAGGTACCACGTTGTTCCCTACGGGGAGCTTAATGGTATTCATGTAGCCTTCGTGGCTAGGTTTGGAGTAATCTCCAAGGGTACGAACATGATTCTCGTCTCCCATGGTGGTTGACAAGAATGGGTTACGAAACACTTAACATAAAGAAAAGATAGACTACAAGAAAGCTAATATACGAAATTAAAGTCTCACTTAAAAGGATTCAAGCGAGTAGAACTAAGTTAAACTATGATCAAAACCTAACTATTCCCCACGCAGTGGCGCCAAAAACTTGATGTGGTCATCGTAGGACTTCTACATGAAGTTTTAGAACTCTTGTGGCAGAGTACCTAACCATTGTAGTAGTAGTATAGGCAAGACTCGAGGGTTGTTATCGTTCTCTAAGGGAATAGGTTGGGAAGGCTTGATCACGGTCTAACATAATTCTAGGGGTTAAGAGAAGATTATTTTTGTGTTTTTATATTTATAAGAAAGCAGGTAAATCTATGGTTTGAGAGGTTAGTTGTTTAACTATTATCTAAACTAATTATAATCTATACTACTGGTGATAACTTTATGATAATTAAATGTATTTACTTAATCATGCACAACTTATCAGATTGCTTCTCCTAATCTTGTTTCCTTGTCACACTTGTGATGATTTGTGTAAGTATTTCCTAGGTCATGAACGGATTATACGAACCCGTCGTCTATTTAATATTCCGTTAAGGCAATGCACAAGTAAGGTAGTATGAAGACTATTACAAGGCCCCTAAGAGTATATTAAATGCGTGTGAAATACCTTAAGAGGGATCAACCATATAAAGGGGTAAGGTAGTATGAAGACTGTTACTCGATGGTATCCTTGTCACAGTAATAGGATCTACAATCCGACTTTCATGCAATCATAAGCAAATACAAAGGAGGGTTTAGCCTAGCATGGTAAAGATAAAGCAAGAACATAGATTAATCACACAACACATAGACATATTGAATGATTAATTAATAACACTCTTACTTGATTAAAACATGGATAAAAGGTAGTTACAATAGGGTTTGAGGCCCTAAAAACGACCTTTAAAGCTGCTATAAAGTCCAGGGTTCGTCTCCCTAAAGTTATACAAAGTTACACCCTTAAAACCCTAAAACAGATTGTTATCCTTAAAATATGTTGGCTAATATAGAATTACACTAGTTTACTTATAGTCAGATACGCAAGGACTAGAAATGTCAAGTTAGGATAGTCATGCGTATTAAGGGCTATAAATACCCCCTCCATACTTCTATGGAGGGGTGAGGATAATCATTTTGTATCTCATAAGTGTGTGTTTCTTTCTCCCTCTAGAAAACACACACTCTTCCCTTTCTCTCTTTATAATTTAATAAACATGGCTTTCTATTTTTTTTATCCTCCTTGACCTCTGGATCGTGTGTTTTAGGCTAGAATCTTATGGGTAACAAGTGGCATCAGAGCCTAGGAGCGTTTTGGGTTGATGGTTTGCTTATCTGGGTGTTGTTCGAAGCTTATTAAAGCTTTTCGTGGCTTATTGTTAAGCCAAAACCCACGGGTTTGGTTGGTTGGTGTCTATTTTGTGCAAAAGCTTGAAACTTTCTTCTCTCTAATGTTTCTAGCTCATTTGTACAAATGATTTGTGGTTTTTTAAAGCTTATTTCTACAGATCTATGGTTCTTTTTTTAGCTTTTTACATAAAATCTTGATCTAAAAATTTGTGTGTTAAAAAACCATAAAGTTTGTGTTTTTATGGTAGATCTTGCCTTAGGTGTAACCTTTTCCCTTTTGTGTTTTGAATATTTCATTTATAGTCCTTTGACTATTTGACTTTTGCCAGTTTATTCAGATATTGTACCGTGTTGACGGTGGTGATTTTATGAGAATTATGGTAATTTATGATTATTTGTGTATAATATTCTTCTTTTAGAGGATATTATTATGTTATTTGTATTCCGGGTGGTTTGACCTGTGAATTTTTAGAAATGCCGAAAAACAAGTCCGACACGTCCGTTAATATCTAAATGAGTTTTGAAGGGTTTAAAGTAAAAACATATCGTGTAAATACTCTAGGTTAATGGAAAAGTATTTTTAAGGTAAATAAAAATGCTAATTAACTTTGGGGTAAATTTTATGGTTGAGTTTTACGAGTATTTAAGTGATCCCGACACGAAAAGAAAAGCCCGAACCCTCTTAGGATGCCATACACGGTTCAAAACAATGGAGGGACTAGAGGCATGATTTTTGCTCTTTTGTCCAACCATTGTACACTTATATTCTTCCACTAGACATTCTATGCATTCCATTTTCATTTCAAAAAAATATAAAACACACACTTGTGTGTGTATGGTGTGTCCGAAATAAGCCAACAACAAACATCCATAAATTTTCCAACTTTGATCGAGAACGTGATATTCCAGGTTGATACGAGTGTTTTGGTATTCATTTAAACAACGTTTGGGTTGTCCGATTCGTGTCGAAATCTACATTTTTGAAGATTTTCTTGTAAGTTTTCAAATTTAAATTTCGTTTGTTCTTTTGGGTTTATTTTGATGCATAGATGTTAGTCAAGTTGATCGTCGTGAAAATCGATTTTTGGAAACGAAATAAATAAAAGGGGTGTGTTTGGTTCGTCCTATAAAAAAGAAAGAATGGGGTTTTTGTAGTTTTGATGTTGTGGTCGTGATGGTTGAATAATATATATTGCTAGATAGCTTATTTTTTATAGTAGCTTGTATAGCTTATGCGGGCTTATTTTTAAGCTATTTCTTGGCTTATTTTGGTCTTATATGCCACGTGATTTTCCCAAAATCATTAGGAAAGTGATTTTGACTATTTTTGTGTTATGGCGTATATTGTGGATTATTTTTGATGCTTATGGTAGTAACCGAATGCGATACGTAGCTTATTAGCTTATTTTTAAGCTTAATATACGTATTTTGGAGCTTATGGGCTCACGGCCCAATAAGTCTATTTAAGCCATGGCTTAATGGGAGGGCTTATTGTGGTCCGGATTATTTTCTACTTATTAGTATAAGCTTATGTATATAACTGGACCTTGGTTTTAGACTTGGATCGTATTTTGGACTTATAAATATCTTAATGGACCCTTATTGGGCCTTAAAGCCCAATAAGCGATATTTAGTCATTATGTTTTGGTGGACTTTTTAAAAGTGAAATGTATTTGCGAAGTGATATTGAATGATATTTTGGGAAACACGTTTTTAGTAACCGTTAAAGATTAAGATTTTGGGATTTTGTCGAAAAGTGTCGAATTGGTAAAAAGTGTTGAAAATTAAGGTTTGAAACCTTGGAAAATGTTGTAAGAACGTACGGGTCATGTCAAAATTTCGTAAAAAGTTTATACTTAGAAATTTTCCTAAAAGTATGATTTTTGATTTTAAATAATAAAATATTATTTAATTATTTTATTTATTTTATTTATTTAATAAATTCACGAAAAGACAATAAATATAATTTTTCTTAAAACTTCTCAAATATGTTTACTATGAGTAAACGTTTCATTTTCAACTCTAATATGATTATTTTCACGGTGACTAAGGTTACCGAACAGACTTACCGAGATATATTTATAATCATTAGTTATAAATATTTACGTATATTACTTATCTATTTCTCTAAAATAGTATAAGTATGTAGTATTGAGTAATGGGATTGATATTATTGTTGGGATATGTCGTCAACCATCACACCCCTAAATTGTTATGAGTAATTGTAAAACGCGTCTAAACTCTATGCATCAAACGTGAAGATTGTTTTGGAAATGGATGATTAAATTGGGACATTAACTGGACTAGGTCGTGTGCGGGCGTCGTTGCATTTGCTTGTGTGATTGAGATTTGGTTGCTAAAGACTTGCTTGAGGTGAGTTCTCGTAGCCCCATTTTTACTATTTTTTCGTTGGGGGAAAATGATACTCAATGTGTTTTGAAATGTTTTAAATTGAACTGTGCGAAACGTGGTTTTGTTTTTGGGACAAGATATGTGCTTATGACTGCTATGTGAATATTATGTGTTGCATGATTGATTAGATCGGAGGGGTACGCCTATCCCAGTATTTGTATGATTGTTTGGATCAAATGGGTACGCCTATCCAGTATTTGTGTGATTATTGAAGCGGATGGGTACGCCTACCCTAGTTTGTGTGTGGTCCTGCCCTAATTTTAGTGCTCCAGCTGGTAGGCCCTTTAGGTGCGTAAGTGACATATGGTGATTGATTTAATGGATTGTTTGCATATATATTCACTGTCATATAGCACTATTCTCCATTGTATCAAAATATTGGCACAACTTTTGGGTTTAAGGTCAAACCTACGAGCTCACCAACATTACTGTTGACGTTTTCGAGTATCATTTTCAGGTGAAGTGAAAGAGGAATAGATTGATGATATGTGATAGAAGACTTAGAAGTACCCCGAGTGGAATTTCATGTGAAGTCTTGCTTGTTTATCTTATTTGGCTTTTAGTATTTGGATGTTTGGTTTAAGTATCGATTATGGACCCCTGTGTGGGGCTATTAGATATTGTAAGAGTTTTTAGATTGGATTGTGATTTTGGACATCACTTGAGGTTGTTTGAGGTTGATGGTCTTCATAACACTTGAAGTTATGCATTGTAGTTTTCTCTATTGTATCTTGTGTTATGATTGATCATTATGTTACGCTCCTGAGTTTTCGCCATTGTCGGGGTGTGACTGATTGGTAATCAGAGCCAAGGTTATAGAGAACTAGGTGGATTGGCCTAGACTATAACCTAAGATCCGTCGTTTAGTTGCGTATAGGATCTATGTGCGCGGTGTTCCGCTTTTGTTTGCTTTCGCGTGTTTGCGATTTGGTGCTTTAGTTATGTCAGTCATTGAAATGTGTGAGCTCAATATTGAGTATGACTGATAAAGGATGCGAATATAAGTACGGTGGCCAACGTAGTTATAAGCGTATCACAACTCACTCATACTTAGTAATGTCGTTCACACAAATTGATGTTGACACCGTAAGGTGTGTTAGGTGTATATCTGTATATATAGTAAGATATTTTATGTATATATATGCGAGTCTTCCTGCCTACTTAACGTTGCCCATGTTCTCCCTTGTATAGATAATGCCGCCAAGGATGAGGACCCGAAGTGTTGGCCGGCCTGCTGCCGAATCATTAGGAGGAGGAATGGGTGTACGGGTTGGTAGAGGTGGAAGGGGTAGAAGACCTAGGGAAGGTAATGATGAGCGTGTTAATGAATTGAATGGTCAGGGGAATGACCAAGGAATGGGAGCTAATGGGTGTGTAGAGGGAGTCAATAGGAATGTAGAGGGAGTCAATGGGGGAGCACCCGACTTCTCAACGATCATTGCCTAGTAATTATAAAACCTCTTACCCGCCATGCTAGCTCAGGTTGGTAACCAAGGAAATGTTGGAAATCAAAATGGTAATGTGGTTAACGAGAAC
>BQNB010108373.1:0-22964 GCA_026074375.1 Tanacetum coccineum
AGTTCAATTCAGGTTCCAACATTTACTTTTCAAAAAATTTCAAATCTGTGTTGTGCAAGTTTACTTTTCTTCAAAATTTTAGTATAAATCTTAAACTGTTGAAGTTTGTCATTAATTCTGAATTTTAGTGTTTAAACCTGCTTCATACTTCATAACTGATTGAGTTTGCTTAGTAAGATTGCTTATTAACAATCTGTTCTCATTTTCTAGTTCTTAAAGTTGTTTTCTAGTATATAAGGGAGTGTTTGGATATAGGTGTAACTAACTTTTAAAGTCAAGGTTAGCAGGTAAATTCACATAGGACAGTTGTGATAAGTGGTATTAACAAGTTTTAAATAGGTTTCAAGAATTAGTTTGAAGAATTACAAAGTTTCTAGCTTAAAATTAGTGTTTTATCACCAGGGCAGTTGTAAGTATAAGGTGCTTTTAGATTCAAGAAGACTTATGGCATTTTAGAGTTCACATTGTTATAATGTACACTTGTATACATGTAATAAGTTAGTTCATGAGATCTTAAGTGGAAACTTAGCCTGCAAGTAGCTTTGGTCAAGTATATCAGCAACAACAGTGAATACTGTTGTTGCTGTTTAATTTTCTAGCTGTCTTTTAGCCTAAGTAATTAGGAGTTAGAATCTAGGATTAAGGATCTTTTTAGTACTCCATTAGTTCTATTAAAGTCATCACTTAAAGTTTCATTTCTCAGCTTTCAATCTAGCCTATTTGAACCTGCAAAAGTAGCATGATAGCATCCGTTTAGATTCTAGTTTATGTTCTTGTGATTTTCATTTCTAGTTGAAATTGATAAAAGCTTTTTATCTAGGTTAGTTTTATTTCCTTAGGATAGCTTATTTTCAAAAACTCAGCTTCTAAGATTTAGAAATAAGCCAGTTAGCTTATTAGGAAAAGCTTAATAACAGTTTTAAGCCTGAGTCCTTACTTTTCAAAATCAATTTCCTTGTTAAACTTGTTACTCTCAGCTTATTTCTTTCTAGAAATACTTAGTATACATCTTGAGCTCCATATAGCTTCTTTTGTTTTTAATTTTCATGTAGAAATAAGCTTGGAATAAGCTAAAAACTAAAAAAACTCTTAGACCCCTTGTTACTGTAACAGAATCCAAAAGCTTAATTTTTTAGCTTATCTAGTTGTTAAAAGTCAAAAGTGCTTTTATTAAAGTTGTTTAGTATAAGCTCTTCTATAACTTTTTAGTTTTGAGTTTTAGCTGAATCTCAATTTTTAATAAGCCAAAAATAAGCCATAGCGTAGGGTTTGTTTTGTAATTTCTAGATAGTTAGAGGTTTATTGTTTTAACTAGTGTGTAAATTCTAGATAGTTTCCCCGCCTATCCTTTACTTTAGTCTTTTACAATTCCTACCCTGTCTTTTAGAATAAATAAAATAGTTTTATATTTTCAATTTTTAGTTTAATAAAAATTAGGGTTTAGTTTTAATTGGTAAAATTAGTGTTCAATTAGGCTATAAAAATTGGGGCTTTTTGTTCCACTTGATTTCTGCACCTTTGTAGTTGTTAAAAACCATTTTTCCTAATTTTTCCAATTAAATTTGTATTTTCTAGGAATTAAAATAGATTTTAGTTAATATCTTTTTCTTAAATAATTCATAAAAAATAGAAAAATAGTTGAAAAATTAAAATTCTTTTTGCAATAATTTTCATTCTTTTTGTGAAAATTTTCTTTTTAAATCTAGTATTTTTGAAAAATAAAAGTAAAATTTTAGTGATAATTTTTAGAAAAAGTTTATTTTTGTTAATTCATTTTTCTTTAAAAATTCATAAAAAATTCAAAAATAGTTAAAAAATTCCAATTCTTTTTCCTAAAATTTTCTTTTTAAATTTGTGATTTTTAGGCATTAAATTTGTTACTAGAAGTGCTTTAGATTTTAAATTCTTGTTTTAGCTCACGTTTTTAATTTTCATTTGTTAATTTTTCGTGCTAGTTAATTGATTTTAGTTCATTTAATCATTTCTATAGTTTAATTGTGCTATTAAATTTGTAGTATAATTCAAAAGCCAAAAATCTTTTAACCATTCTTAACTCGAATCCGAATAATCGCCAAATCTCAATTCACGACTTCTTCGAGGAATTTACGACCCGTGTATTAATTACTTTCCTAAGTGATTAATTACTTACGGTATCTTGGTTAGTGAAAGTTTGCACTATAGAGATATATAATATACTATACTCACACACGAAAACCAATTTTGGCGCCGTTGCCGGGGATCGAATTCTTTAATTACTTCTCAATCTCAAATTCTTTAATTATCTTATGTATTATTCGGAAAAGCTAAAAATATTCTTCTTATTCCTCTTATTTGTTTAATTCTCATTTTCCTTATCCTCGATAATGTTTAATTCTTATGGCGCCTAATCGTTCAAAATCCCTTTATGCAATCAAAGAATGTTCAACTTGTGGAAGTTGGTACACTAAAGAATGTTGTTCGATAGGAAATCTTAATGACCAGATCATTGTTCCTGTGTCCAACTCTTCTCTTCATTGTGCGGTTTGTGGAACCCCGGTCGATGGTCCGTATTGTCATGGATGTACTCTTATCCGTATGAAATTCGAAAAAGACTTGTTTACATATTGTGTTGATAATGGAGTCTTCCAAAACTTTCAAGATACTTCCGAGTCATCCAATGACAATACCAATGTTGTTAATGCTCCTCGAGAGCCAAGCATTGTTGATCAAGACCCCGGTGTAAATATTTCACAAGATCCTCCACAAATCGACCATAATTGTTGTTATGAGTGCGGTGATTCATTAAATGGGATTTTTTGTCAAAAATGCATTTGTGAATCTTGTGGAAAAGGTGCTCACTTCGGTTACAATTGTCCACCAAAAGATCCGATCATTTCTGAGCCGGAACCGTGCTATAATCGACATTTTGATTGTTTCCCACATGATTTACAAACTCTTCCACAACAATATTTTTGTTGTGAAAACTGTGGGGGGTCCTCATGAGACTTACCAATGTCAGCCGATGAACCAAGAGTATTTTTAAAGGCAGTCAAAGGATAAAATTGAAAAGTCAAGGACTTAAAGTGACAAGCTTTCAAAGTTCAAAGGCCATTTAGAAGTTTGGAAAGTTCAAAGGATCAAATTTGCCAAATGTGAAAAGTTGATTATAAAGAAGGAAAAAAGAAGAAAGAAAGATCAAGGACCAAATTTGCATTTAGTGGAAAGTTCTTTATAAAAGGAAAAATGGAAGCAAGAAACCACAAGGACTGAATGTGTCAATTTGAAACTTGTTTTATAGGACGGGAAGAACACAAGGACCAATTGTGCATATAACCCAAACTTTTAAACAGACAAACGCGGCTTAAAACCTCCTAACCAACTCCAACCAACTTTCCCGCCAAATCCTCCCACAAACCCAACTTCGTCCCAAGCTCACCCCCGCTCCCTTTCTCTTCTCTACCTCATTCATACACCTTCTCCTCATCACTTAGCCCACGTGGCACTACATAATTGGATCGAACACCTCACACCAATCATCCAACGGCCATAAATTGTCTATAAATGATCTACGGCTAAGAATGAATGGAAGCTTCATGAATCTCTCCCCTCTCTTCATCAATCCTCTATAAATAGAGCTGTTAGGGTTCATTTTTGTGTTGTTGTTTTTTTTCTTTAATTTTCAGCTTTGAATTTCCTTCAATTTTAAGCATTTCTTTCAAGCATTTTCTTTTTCAGCTTTCATTACTTGTACTGTTGTTCTTTAAGCTTGTACTCAATCCTTTTAGTAATATCAATTCAGTTTACAAGTCCTTTTAAGTTTTGATTTTCAATTATGTTGGCCACCATTAAATTATAATTGCATCCTTTAACACGTGTACTTACTTCCAAGACTACACCTCTCAATGATAACGTACATATAAGCACATATACCACATTACACATCTTAAACCACTCCAATATAACATAGAAATGATACTCCCTCAAAGAAATACTTACTTATATAAAGATAAAATCGAAACGACATAAAGGAAAGAAGGTCTAGCAGCGCCTCCCAAATATGAAATATTTGAAAGAAATAATCAATAGCATCATGACGAGGTAAAAGACGGAATAAACTTATGCTGGGCCTCACTTGGGTTTGACTTTGCCTTCACAAGAGTCACTCGACTCCGCGGGTCTAGGCCTGCTACGAGCATCCGATAAGAGATCTGAGTCAGCCTCCTTCTCTGACTCTTCTAACTAACCTTCATCATTCATGCAACAAAATACGAAACGAAATCAAATGGGAACTTCCAATGCAGCCTAATGGTCTCTCTAGACACTTTTAGTTACTTCAACACCATCATAACGCTCACCTAAAAATGATGCTTAAAACGTCAACATAATGGTTGGTGAGAGTCATAGGTTTTACGACACTAATACAGGATTTAAATCAATTATTTTGATTATTTAAAAAAACATGGCAAGAAAAATAAGCTGGCTATTATACATCCTAGCATTCATGCAACTAAGAATCTCAATTGGGACGGAATGTGTCCCCCGATCTATGAAACAAAAAATAGTCATGGAGAGGAATGAAATTCCCAAATCCCAGACTCTTGGTACCATATCCGCATACAAACAGGTTCATACCCACACCAAGTAGGCGAAACCTCTTACCCACAAAGTAGGCAAAGACCAATGCAACATCATACAACATGCAACACATAACATATAATAGCTACTTAAATGTCCATGAGTAACTTGAACCATATAATCACATAATCAAAACATTTTGAAACAAAATTTTGCATCACTTCCATCCTAAGAAAACATAGTAAAATGGGACTATGAAACTCACCTGATGCACAAGCAGCTTCCAAACAATATCAACACAAGCTACACAATACAAACACAAACGTGTTACACGTGACCAAGCTAAAAGCTCAAGTCTATGTAACAATCATATGATGGATGTCTATGGTGTTTAATTATCCCCATGGGTCACCCCGACATCATGCCTAACTTTAACCACTTCATTTACTCATAATTCTAGTGATCTACATTTTATTCAGAAATGCAGAATTTTAGTGTATCTTTACTAACTTAAAAACCTTACTTGCTGACCTTCATAAATTATACCAAAAATCACCTAAGTTCATTTAAGAGTTCACTAACTACCTTGTAATTTCCAAGTACTCCTTACATGTGCAACTATCCTAAATAAAATCAAACTTCAAAACTGTTCCAATTCGGATCTGATTGCACACTAAAATGTATGGCCCTCACTATCATACTTAGGTAACTAAATAGAGGCTAATTTTCTTAAGGAAGTTAATAGACATATAGAACTTAACTTCTGTGCTTTGGATAACCTTAATTTGAATTTTAAATAGGGGTTTTACCTTCCCAAACATGACCTAAATCTGACCCGTATTTAATGATTTGACAACTTTTAGTGTAACCAACATTTGACCTACTTCCAAACCTCAAAAACATTTGAGGCTAGATTTTTTTGGAAAGTACATTCAATGAGCTACTGTTTAGAATCAAGAAATGCTCAAAAACCTATTACCATCATGGAGATATTCACTCGTGGACACAGCCCTAAATTCTGCTCTAACCTAAATTAAGATCTAACGCAAAACTAATCATGCCACATGCATGAACACGCATCTAATCTATTCCCAAGCATCCTAAGATCATTATACATCTTTTAAAATCTGTATTTTATGTAACTCTAGAACCATCATAGATTATTTGTTACATGATTTAAAAGAATAAACAAGAAGAAGGGTTAATGATCTTGCCTAAAAACCTTGCTATATCTTCCACAAATTCACCACTTTATTCTTGATCAAAGTTTTTGTCTTCCTAGGGAGGGAGGAAACTCAGGGCACAAAGAAAAAAGATGGGGACTTATGAGCTAGGTTTATAGTATTTATAAGGTGTAGACAACTAATAAACCTAATCCCTATCTAACTAGTATTTATGTTACACTAAAACACTTCTTTCTTCTTTCTTTTATTAAAATTCGTATTTAATATGTATGTAAAAAAAATTTCTTTTTTATTAGTTAATTAATTTCCTTTAATACCTTATGTTTTTATAAAAACCTCAGCTAATTTTGTAAACCTTTTTACATAAACGCAACTTACTACACTTTCTAAAAATAACTTTTCATTTCACACTTCACTTTCTATATTTAGAAAGTTTGCTACAAAGTTCTATATTTCACTCACCTATTTCATTTCTAAAATAGCATACTTTCCATAAAACTTAATCCTTAATTTTCCAATATTTGACATAGCATTACATGCGACATGTTAATCATTTCCATTATCATCACATGTGAACACATGGAATATCCGACACTTTAACATACATACAGAATCAAAATGAGATGCCCATACAACTCAAAATGATCTTATGTACATACTTAACTTACTTAGCACACATAAAAATCATATTATCAATTCTATTGTCACAAAAATGTGAACATTAAATGGAAAATTTTTCCATATTAACCATTCATTAAATCAAAATAAGACGATCACGCTCATAGATTGATTAACCAACTACATAAGATCGCATAAACGCATAGTTAGAACACATTTAATAATATACTTTAGAGTCAACACTATCGGTTGTGCTAACCGGCTCAAGACACGGTTGTCACAAAGGGGGAGGGGGACGATCGGCTCAACAAAAGGGGAGGAAGAATGAGACTAATCTTTTGGGCTTAGGGCTTCTTATCTTAGGGATAATAGTCTAACAAATCCTAGCCCAACCCTAATTATATTTTAAATAAAACATTTTTTTCTTTTCTTTTAAAATCGGACGCACCCTATATTTATTTAAATATATACATATATATATATATATATATATATATATATATATATATATATACTTATTCATTAATTAACTAATTTACTTCATTTCCTTAAGTTTTTAGAAAAAAACCTAAGCTATTTGATTATACTTGTACTATAACGCTACTTATTGACTTTCTTTAATATATCTTTAATTTCACCATAACCACTTTCTATTTTAGAAAGTTTGCTGACCAAACCTCTTTATTTCACTCCTTACTTTCCGATTTCTAAAAAAATGCCATACATTTCTCGCCATAAACGTTAAACACTTAATCATTCCAACTTTGCGTTAGCATTAATGCTTACTCCATTCCTTTCCATTATTAACTTAAACTTTTCGTGAACAATGGCATACTCACCCTCAAACATAAACACACTCAATAATGGAGATGCCCACGACAACCTCAAAAATGATATTAAGCACTATTTCTTAAACCCAACCTTAGCACACATAAAAATGCATTGCCTCAATCACCCTAAACACATAAAATGAACTCTTAGCCATTTCTAAAGGTATAAACTAACCTGCTCAAATCCCGGTTGTCACATTGAGACTTTATCTTTTCTTGTATCTTGATTTCCGAAGTGTATAAGTACTTGATCTTTGCTTTGTTTGAGCTCGGGATGTCTTCAAGTGAACCTGCAAGTATTTTATTCTATTAAGTATCGAAAGTTCACAAGAAATGATAATATATATATATATATATATATATATATATATATATATATATATATATATATATTTTAATATATATCGCCACTAAAAATATGTATAATTTAGGCGTTATCAAATCCCTCCACACTTAGCTATTGCTCACCCTCAAGCAATCAAAGCGAGAAAATAAGATCATTTATCGTGATGTGGAGAAAATCTGGTTTTTACAAGAGTGTGCATATTGAGATAACTTTTTAGGCATAGACATATAACATAGCACCTCACAGGGGAATGTGTTTGATTTTGTAATTCACTCGAGCCACTCAGATATGGTTTATATTTTTGTGAAGACACTCAGTTTGCACAAACATAATCTAGACATCTACCATATGCTAGTACTTGACACATAAACATGACCGAAAGGCGAAACTTGATACTGATGAAGGATACTAACATATACAAATCTTCATGTGCCGGAACTTAAAACTTTATTTCTTTGAACTACTATATATTCTTTTTTCTTTTTTTGAGAATGATAACTAAGGCTTGGCACATAACTTCTTCTTTCAACTTTGACTTCTTCACTTAGGTACTTCAACAACTTAGCACTAAAGGGAGTGCTTTCAAGAGCAGGAACTTGCGGGGTAACATATGATTAATCAGGCTTCGGTCTAGTAAATGATGATCAAGCACAAGTTCTAGAGCTTTTAAATTACCGGCTCACTCAAAAATAATTATCAACCAATACCACAGTTCTAGAAAAGGCAACAAATTACAAATACACAACCGTAACGACGGATGAGACACTTGCAATTGCATTCAAACCTTAACTCGAATAGGCTAAATGCATCAGTTATCTTAGGTACCAAAGGTGGGTACCTGAATATTTTTAAGGCTTATAATTCTCATAATTTAGTGGAGTAGGTTGTGCTAGTTATGATGTCTATCCGGTTGGATTTGCCTTACTAAGAACATTTTTTTAACTTTAGAAAGCATATATATTAAGATTTTCGTTAAAACATCAGTTGGAAAATTTTTTGGCAAGGCAAACATGGAGGGATATGATTAATTTTTCCTATTTGGATCCCCTCCACACTTAAGTTGAACATTGCCCTCAATGTGATAACTGATAAACTAGAAAATAGGGAAAATTAAGGGAAAATGATACTTCCCGGGGCAAAGAGATAAATAGCTAAGAGAGAGTAATCCTTGAGCATACTTTATAATTTTCCAATCTTTAAGCTATATTACCTGCATAAAAATAATCACACAAAAAGAAAATATTTTTGAGGATTTTTTTAGAAAAATAAATAAAGGATACGAGTGGAGTTGTATGGAGGAGGGACTCCTCCATACTTAAGTAAAGCACGGGTTGCGTCCTGAGAAGTGCTTAATTTTTAAGAGAGTTGTTAGCTAGACTCCTGCTTCTAGAGTTCATTCTTTCAGAAAGAAGGGAGTGACTGCTTCCCTTTGGCCATTATAATTTTCTTCATCATGCGATAATTTAAGTTGATGGCCAATAACAATAAACATCTTTCCATCTTTTCCATATAGTTCAACATATCCGGATAGATATTGGTGTTTCACTACGTATGGTCCTAGCTAGCAAGATCTAAGTTTTGGCTGTTTGAATTTATACTTTGAGTGAAAAAGCAGAACCTTGTTTCCATGTTTGAATTCTTTTCTCATTATTAGTTTTCTATCGTGCCAAACTTTGGTTCTTGCCTTGTACAGTCGAGAGTTTTCATAGGCTTGGTGTCTAAGTTCCTCTAATTTGTGTAACTGAAACATTCATTTTTCACCAGCAGCGATGAGATCTAGGTTACAATTTTTTAGGGCCCAGTATGCACGGTGTTCAATTTCAAATGGCAGGTGGCAATTCTTTCCATATATGAGTTTGTACGGTGTTGTACCGGTTGGTGTTTTGTAAGCAGTCCGGAAATGCCAACTGTGTGTCTCTAAGTATTTCTTGACCAAATAGTAGGATTGTCTTTAACAGTCTTTTCAAGAATTCTTCTACGGGGTCTATTTGTGTTTTCAACTTGACACTTGTTTGAGGGTTGGTAATGTTGTTAGAGAAACGGTGACTAACTCAATTTTTGTCATGGTTTTTTCCATTATCTTGTTACAGAAGTGAGTACATCGGTCGCTTATTAGAGCTTTAGGCATTCCAAAACTGCATAATAGTTTCTTTAAGAAAGTAATAACCACTCGGGCATCATTGGTTATTAAAGCTTGAGCTTCAGCCCATTTAGATACGTAATCGACAGCGACAAGAATGTATTCGTATAATTATGTGATTATTGGGAATGGTCCATGAAAGTAAATAAATTATACATAAATAATTTTCATATCTTGAATGTTGCGTTAAAGCCAATCTCATCATGTTTTGAAATATTTCCCGTCTTTTGGCAGGCTTCGCAAAGGCGAACTAGAGTATGAGCTTCTTTTATGATTGTGGTTGGCGAGTAAAATCCTGAATCTAGGACCTTTTTAGCGGTTACGTTCGGTCCATAATGTCCACCGGTAGGTCCGTGGTGACATTGATCTAAAATGGTACGAGTTTCTGTTCCATAGACACATCGTCTAATTATACCGTTAGAACATACTTTGAAAAGATAGGGTTCTTCCCAAAAGTAGTGCTTGAGGTCAGAAAAGAATTTGTTCTTTTGTTGGTACGTCATCCCTTTTAGTATAATATCACCCACCAAATAGTTTTCAAAGTCTATGAACCATGGTTCATCTTTGGTGGTAATTTCCATAAGGGTTTCTCTAGGAAAGTTATCGTCAACTTCATTGTCATCACTTGTCTCGTCATTGTCAATTCGAGATAAGTGGTCGGCAACAACGTTTTCTATACCTTTTTTATCTTTAATTTCTATATCGAATTCTTATAGGAGTAGAATCTATCGAATAAGACGAGGTTTTACGTCTTGTTTTTTAAACAGATGTTTAAGAGCTGAGTGATCAGTGTGAACAATAGTTTTTGATAGTATAAGATAAGATCTAAATCTGTTGAATGCAAAAACTACAGCCATAAGTTCTTTCTCGATTATGGTGTATTTTTGTTGAGCTGGGTTGAGAGTTTTGCTTACGAAATAGATTGGGTGAAAGTTTTTACCATCTTTTTGACTTAAGACAGCTTCAACTGCGAAATCGCTTGCATCACACATAAGTTCAAATGGAGGATTCCAGTTTGTACTTACGATCACAGAAGCACATGTGAGTTTCTCTTTTAATAATTCGAATGCTTTTTGACATTCATCATCGAATTCGAATGGAATATCTTTTTCGAGCAGCTTAGTTAGAGGTCGGGCAATTTTCGAGAAATCTTTTAAGAAATGTTGGTAAAAACCAGCATGTCCTAGAAATCTTCTAACACCTTTGATATTGGTAGGGGTGGAAGTTTTGAGATTACGTTTATTTTTGCTTTGTCGACTTCAAGTCATGTGCCAGACACCTTGTGTCCAAGCACAATTCCTTCTTTGACCATGAAGTGACATTTTTCCAAATTAAGGACAAGATGAGAATCTTTGCAACGCTGGAGCATTTTATCAAGGTTATTTAGGCATTTGTCAAAAGAGTTTCCAAAGACAGAGAAATCATCCATGAATACTTTGACTGATTCTTTGATCATATATTGAAAGATTGCCAACATGCACCTTTGGAATGTGGCTGGGGCATTACATAGCCCAAAAGGCATTCGCCTATAAGCGTATGTAACGAAGGGACATGTGAATGCTATTTTTTCTTGTTCCATAGGATCGATAGGAATTTGGAAATATCCAGAAAAACCATCGAGAAAACAGAAATATTTATTTCTTGCGAGTCTTTCCAACATTTGATCCATAAATGGCAAAGGGAAATGATATTTTGCGGTTGCTTCATTGAGTTTACGATAATCGATGCATACTCGCCAACCCGTAATGGTTCTTGTTGGGACAAGTTCATCATTTTTGTTTGTGACTACTGTAATACCTCCTTTCTTTGGTACACAGTGAATAGGACTAACCCAAGGACTATCGGTAATTAGATAAATAATACCGGTATCCAAGAGTTTTATGATTTCTTTCTTAGCAACTTCTTGCATGTTTGGATTTAACCTTCTCTATTTTTAGACAACTGGATTTTTGTCAACTAGAAGTTGTATCTTGTGTTTATAGAATGATGGGCAGATACCAAGAATGTCTATCGTTTTCCAAGAAAATGCTTCTTTATGTTTTTTAAGGACAAATATAAGTTTGCTTTTATTTTGAGCAGAGAGTTAAAATGATATGATTATAGGAAGAAAAGAGGGTTCTTCCAAAAATACATATTCCAAGTTATCAGGAAGAGGTTTGAGTTCGAGATCCGTAGGAGGTTCTTCGAGAGATGTCTTGATTTTATAATCTGTGTTGATGGTGATTTTCTTAAATTGCGGTTCTTCTTCATCAGACTCAGAGTCATAGTTTTTATCTTCAGCCATTGCTATGAATTTATTGAATTCAAAAAAAAATTCCTCTTCGAGAATGGTTCCTTCGATGGAATGGAGGATTTTGCTTCCTTCGTCTAGAAGAACGTCAAAATCTTCTTCTAAGATTTCTTCGATAACATCGATATCGAAACATGTGTCATCCTTTGAATAAGAGTGTTTAATGGCAAAGTCGATATTAAAGATCATTCGTTTAGTCCCAACTCCAAGATTGAGTTGTTTATGTTTAACTCGAATCACTGCATCAGCAGTGTGAAGAAAGGGTTGTCCCAAGATGAGAGAAACTTTGCTATCTTCTTCCATTTAGAGAATAACGAAATCAGCAGGGAAGATGAATTTACCAACTTCAACGAGCATATTTTTAACTATTCCACCAAGGTATTGGAATGATCGGTCGGCTAATCTTACGCTCATTTTGGTAGGTTTAAGAGTTTCAAGAGATAATTTTGCATATAAGGAATATGGCATAAGGTTAATGCTAACACCTAGGTCGGCTAAAGCATTACAGGAGAAAGTTTTGTTGAATTTGCATATAATAAGGAAACTTCTGGGGTCTCCAAGTTTATGTGGAACTTTATTTTGAAGAATGGCAAAACTTTCATCGCTCAGAAAAGCGGCATAAATTTGTTCGATTTTGTGTTTGTTGCTTATGAGTTCTTTGAGAAATTTGCCATAGTTAGGCATTCTGGCTAAGACGTCGACAAGAGGTACGTTGATTTGGACGGCTCGGATCATGTCGAGGAATTTTCCGTATTGGGCCTCCATTTTTTTTGTATTTATGAATCTCCTTATTGAATATGTAAAGTATGATTTATGATGATCAAGGGGTGAAATTGTCCATGCATCATTGATCTAGGTTAAAAATGGCTTGGCCATTGAAACAAGTGAAATAATCATAGAAATTAAGGGCTGTAATGAACAGTAGGTTTGGTAATTTTTCAACAGGTTTAAGGTTGGATTTGATTACATTAGTTTGTAGAAAATTCTCTTATGAACACTTGGCAAATTGGATGATTTCTAGAAAGTGAATATTGAGTGAGATATGATCACAATACCAAAACTAGTGGATTCTGACCTTGCTGTACAGATGGTATAAAATGTCACATTTACGGACTGAGTTGGTAAAAAATTAATAACTATGAGACCTATATAAAATCATGTAGATACTGAATCAATTGGATAGTCAACCAACTCTTTATGGTTTGTAAATGGCATCAAAGATGGTGAAAGTGTGATTTCAGTCCGAATTTGTAACTTGACATTTATGTAGTAAATTATCCATATGTATAAGTATACTTAAACTAAGTACAAAAATGATTTTGGATCTGTAGAGTACATTTAAATATGAAACTAAGGATACAAATATATCTATTATACCATTTACGAATTATAAATTATGACTATTTACATAAACATAAAAGTATATAAAATTTACTACTACCCGAACACTATACTATGTAAAGCAATTTTTGTAACTAAAACCCAAGGTGGTGGGACCCACTTCTTGGGAGTTTTAGAATGCTAACATACTGATAATAAAAGTATCCCGACCTCGAGAACCCAAAATTTTATAACAAGAGTCATTTACAAGCTTAAATGAGCCATAAGGCCTTATTGGGCCACTAGGCCCAATGTAACAAATTGGACTCTATGGACTTAGCTTTAGGCCCAATCCACTTGGACCTAACTAATGGGCTAGGACCTGGTTCTTTGAGTGATAATATCAACTTAATAACTTAATGGGCTTGCTTAATGGGCCTATTGGGCTTTTTGAGCTAATTTAGACAATATTAGTAAAATGGCTAATAATAAAAATAAATTAAAAACCTAGAAAACTCTAAGTGTGAAATAAATATATTGCAAGGGCATGATCATCATATAAACTATATGTATACATATACTTATTTAATTTATGAGTTTTCATTAATTTTTATCGACTAGAAACCTAAGACCTGTTACAATTTGTATAGGTCTTGTTTGATTGGCGCGCCCTACTTCCGAAGTTTTTATTCATCGATATTCTCACCCAACATCACTAAGTGAGTTCATAGCCTCGCATTTTTTACACTTTAATTGTTTTATAAACCTGCGAGGGAGATAACATGCTTGTTTTTAAAATAGAACACAAGGGAGATTGTATGCTAGTTGCCTCGATTATTATTATAAGTTAGCTTAACTCGCTAGATAAAAGACCTGCGGAAATCATGAATTGTTAACTACTGGGAAATGGTAGACACTTATACATGAAATAGTACTATTTGGATGCTTCCACCTCCAATCCGTGACGACTAGCTATCGTCAAGTGTCGGGAATATGACACAACGGATGCGTTGTATAGAGAATAATATGCACTTATAGCGAGGGTGTATAGTAGACATATCTTGTTGGGAACCCCAACATAATTAGATGGTAACGTTCAATGTCATGAGACTTATAAATAATCCCCCCGATATAACTTTGTTTTGCCACATCGTTATATCCTGATGAATATTGAGAAATGATACTTGTGTTCGGAAATTTTATTGTTTATATATATAAACTCTATGGATTCACTCAACATTATTGTTGATGTTTTAGCATGTTTTATCTCAGGTCTTTGAAGGTAATTCAGTGATGGAGAATTTGGTTGTCGCTTATGGAAACCTAAATGTTTTGAAGGCCCATTAAATAAAAGTCATTCGAAGATGATTTGCAAAAATGTTGTATGAATTATGAAACAATTTGGGACCTATGATGTAAACTTTTATTTCGAATGAATGTATTTAAAAACGTCTATTTTCGAGTCGTTTTCTATGCTTGAGTTGTTATATTATGACGTAGCACCCCAAATGACCCTTCCGCTGAGATATATGAAAATGGGGGTGTTACACTTGAAACCAATTTATATTGGGAGTTTGGAAAATTCACAGCACGTACTGCTAATCCACTTGGACTTGTTGCTCAACAAAAACTAGTTTACCATCCTAATCACTACTCTCAAAATTCCTCAACTAGATCACAACCAGCTGCTACCAGAAACATAGGTAAAACAATTGTCAACTCTCCTCCTCCCACTTATGATCAAGAACCTACTATGGCTGCTGAAGATGATGAAATGTCAAAGGAAAAGGGGATTGATAAACTTATGGCTTTAATTTCTCTATCATTCAAGAAGAACTACAAACCTAACAACAACAACCTCAGAACTTCATCAAACACCAGTAAAGCACATCAGGATAATACTCCAAAAATCATCAAAGGAATTGGGTATGATAATTAGATGGTAGTTAATGTTGCTGGGGCTCGGGAGAATGTTGGTACACAGGTAGTGCAAAAGTTTGGGATTCAGTATTATAATTGCAAGGAATATGGGCATGTATCAAGGGAATGTCAGAAACCGAAACAGGCAAAGGATGCAACTTATCACAAGGAAAAGATGCTATTATGTAAGAACGAGGAAGCTAGAGTCCAGTTGAATGCAGAACAAGCTGATTGGAAGGATGACACGGATGATGAACCTGACGATCAAGAATTAGAAGCACATTATATGTACATGGCACAGATTCAAGAAGTTACTCCAGATGCTGCTGACAATTCTAGACCTATCTTTGATACTGAGCCGTTACACAAGGTACAAAATGATAATGATAACTATAATGTGTTTGCCAATGACAAAGAACATCTTGAGCAACCTGAATCTGTTAATGACACATATCTGGAGGAACAAGGTGATACTAACATCACTATTGATTCATTGGATATGAGCACTAACAGAGAAACGGATGACCAACATGATGAAGATCTTGCTAGAGAACGTAATTTACATGCTTCTTTAATTGATAAACTAAAATGTGAAATTGATAACAGAAAAAATCATAATAAGCTTTTGAAATCATCAAACAAGACTTTAGTTGATAAATTAAAAGGTGAAATTAAGGATTCAAAACCAAAAATAAAATTTTAGAATCATCAAATAACCATTTCAAAGAAGCAAACAATGAATTGTCAAAGACTAATGAATTGATGTTCAAAGACCTTAAGAAGTTCTAAGCTGAACTTGATAGATATCATGATGTGAATTATGCGTCAAGGTGGAAATTAATTGTGCCAAAGCAAAAGGAGATTTATTATCAATTTAATTAAAAGGCAACATGTGCCATTAATACACAACATTTAATGTCTTTGCTCCGACCTGGTCGACCCGCTGGAGAGATAGCCAGAACCGATCGTTGACCTGGGTCGTACCCGACTCTTCCCATTCTGACGCGTGTTAACTGCATATATATTTATCATCATCCCATTTCAATCTCTCTTTCTCTCTCTCTCTCTAATATGTTTCTCTCTCTAAAGATGTCTCTATCTCTCTCTCTCTAACTCCAGTACCACCGATTCGGTTTGATTGAATGAGGGTTGTCTGAATGGAACTCTATGATATATTATGTTTGACTCCAGAAGAACTGAAGGTTCTGGCAAACGATCTGCTTGATCCATCAAACATTGACTTGTAAATATTTTTGATTTTTCTCTTTATTTTGATTTATAAATATTTTTGAAAAAGAAAATAAAAAATATAAAACCAACAAAACTTAAATAATCTTTATGATTTGTTCGTTCCATAACGTGAAAAGTCGTCTGAACAAAGATATTTTTCAGAAAGGTCAAAAATGAGTCATACACCTGTCAAGAATGAAGTGCAAGAGAGTTTTTAATAAAACAAACAACTTCGTAGAGAAGGATGGGATGAATCCATTCTGTGGGATCAAAAATGTAAAAGCTCTAAAGAACTTTTCAAAATTAAAAGTAGTGTTGACATGATTTTTGATGGAGTGGAACGTTGCAAACAAACAATCGCTAAAAGAACATATTTTGGTCACATAGATCCATTCATTCAAAATACAATTGAAGGAAATTTTTGTCCTCAAATTCGAAGAATCAATGCTAATTTAGAAAAAATTTATGTGTGTTTGAAAGAGGAAATGGTTGCTGATTTGAGATACTTTAATTCTCTTGAACATGAAGTAGACTCTCTTAAATCTCAACTGGATACTCAAAAAACACAGTTTTTGAATGAAATTGACCGACTTTCCAGGGAATATTATTATGCTGATCACATGAATGCTATACTTGGTTGTTGTACACTCTTCTCGATGAATTCACTATTTACAATGTGGATTATGTGACTTGTTTGTCAATTTGAACGTCTTGAAAAAGAGCTTTCAAAAAGTAATATAACGTCAAAGAGTTTTGAAGCACTTCAACAACATGCTATCGATCTTGAACTTGCTTTACAACAATGTCAGGAACAGATAAAAAATGACAAAGCTTTTAAAGAAAATCAGTCAAAAGTATTTCTGAAAGAACGTGAACAATATTTTGAAATTCAAGACTTGAAAGCTCAATTACAAGACAAAATAATTGCAATAAGTAAGTTGAAGAAACTTATTTAAAAATTGAAAGGAAAATATGTGGAAACTAAGTTTGAAAACCCATTGGTTATTCGACAACCGAATGATTTTAAAAGTCAAAGACAATCAGTTTTAGCTAAACTGACAACTTTCTTAGATTCTCTTGAAAAGAAAGATTTTTCCAATGATATTTCAAAACCAATCACTGCATAGATTTTGCCTCAGAATGTGAAGTCAATTTTAAAGAACATAAATGTGATTGCTCCGGGAATGTATAAAGTGCACACAAAGCCTAATCAAACTAGAACACCACAGTTGCCTCAAGACATTAGGAAAACTAACAAACGCGTGTCTTTCTTTACAGGAGTAATTCCCACTACTAGTGTTAGCAGAGCACAGCTTAAGAGCAATCAATTGGAAGATAGAGTCTTGCATAACAATAGTAAAGGGAAGAAACAACAAGTAGAAGACCACCGTAGGAATTTTAAGTTTTCTAATAATAAAACGTCTATAACTGCGTGTAATGACAGTTTGAATGCTAAGACCTCGAATGTAAACTTTGTTTGTGTTACTTGTGGAAAATGTGTGTTGAATGACAATCATGATATGTGTGTTCTTTATTATATTAATGGCGTGAATTCTAGGACTAAAATGCCTATGGCTGTGCCTATTAGTACTAGAGAACCCAAACGAACTGTGAACCAATCTGCTGTAACGCCCTTTAAGAGAACGTGTTGCAGTATCACTAACCCAAAAACTAAAAGCACAGTTAGGAAGCAATATGAGCAGATTAGTAAGACATGTAGATGGTGGCACTGTAAGATCACACCACCAGGATATAAATAGAAACCTAAATCTAGAACAGTGAATGTTGAACCAAATGTTAGTATGCATCTAGGAACTAAATCTAGAACTACTAATATTTCGAAACCTACGACTCTTAGGAAATCCACTATATCAAATACTCCATCGTCTTCTAATTATTTTGCAGCTCTTAGAGATAATTTTATTCATCGTTGACTATGTGTGCTCAAAGCACATGACGGGAAATCTCAAGCTTCTAAGTAACTTTATGGAGCAATTTCTGGGTACGATGAAGTTTGAAAATGATGAAATTGCACCGATTCTTGGTTATGAAGATCTAGTTCAAGGGAAAGTAACTATCAAGAGGGTTTATTACGTCGAAGGACCGACTCACAATTTATTCTTCGTTGGTTAATTCTGTGATGCGGATTTATAAGTTGCTTTTCGGAAGTCTACATGTTATATTCGTGATTTGAAGGGAAATGATCTTCTACTGGGGGGGGGCTTCTCGTGTCCAAGATCTTTATCCATACTCTTCAACACAATCTACTTCATCAATTTTTTAATGGGCTAAAGCTACATTGTCTCAAGCATGGTTATGGCATCGTCGTCTCTCATATCTAAACTTCGATACCATCAACTTGCTTTCAAAGTATGATATTGTGACTGGCCTTCCCAAATTGAAATTCGTCAAAGATCATCTTTGTTCTTCTTGTAAGTTAGGGAAAGCAAAACGTAAGTCTTTCAAGACAAAAACTACCCCAAGCTCAAAATGACGGTTATAAATTCTACACATGGATTATGTGGTCCCATGAGGGTAGAAAGCTTTAATGGTAAGAAATATGCGTTGGTAATTGTTGATGATTATTCACGATATACTTGGACTCACTTCTTGAGGTCCAAAGATGAAACACCAGAAGTTCTCATCAATTTCCTCAAAGTTGTTCAAAGAGGACTAAATGCTCAAATAAGAACAGTTTGAACTAACAAAGACACATAATTTTTGAATAAAACTCTTCATGCATACTTTGCTTAAGATGGGATCGAACACCAAACGTCAACTGCTCGAACACCTGAACAAAACGGCGTTGTCGAAAGACGGAACCGTACTCTTGTTGAGGCTGCTCGAACAATGCTAAGCGCCGCTAAAGTTCCTTTATTCTTTTGGTCTAAAGCAATTGCCATAACATGTTTTACTCAGAACCGTTCACTCGTAATTCCTCAACATGAGAAGACACCTTACCACATCATTAATTGCCGAAAACCGTCTGTTAAGTTCTTTCACATTTTTGGCTCTCTTTGCTACATCGTCAGAGATGGTGAAAATCTTGACAAAATGAAGGATAAAGGTGATGCATGTATTTTTGTAGGGTATTCCACTAAGTCAAGAGCGTACCGAGTAAATAACAAGAGAACAAGAGTGATAGTTGAAACCATTCACGTCAACTTTGACGAATTGCCTCAAGTGGCGTCAGATCACGTCAGTTCTGGCCCCGTTCCACAATGTCCGACTACGACACTTGAACATGTTAGTTTAAGTCCTGGTCCCCAAAGTCAAGAAAATGTTCCTCAAACAGCTGAGACAATAACAACGTTAAATGAGTTGGATTTGCTATTTAGTCCGATGTTCGATGAATTACTCAATGCTCCAGTTGTGTCAAAGTCTTCCGCTGTAACTACTGCTGATGCACCTAATCAACGACAAAAACAACACACAACTCTATCTACTTCAACAACCATTGCTGCAGATACACATCCATTAAACATTCAAACAACACTTGAAACTACAAGTCAAGCACCAACTATCACTAACAATGAGAACATTATTCAAGCAGAAACCAATAAAGAATATGCACAAGTTGACGAAGACGAATTTATCAACATCTTTAGTACACCGGTACAAGAACGAGGGGAGACATCTTCTCGATATGTTGACTCGTCAAACATGCATACATTCTATCAACGACATCCTTCAGAACATCGTTGGACAAAAGATCATCCGTTAGAACAAGTCATTAGAAATCCTTCTCAATCAATTAGAACAAGACGTCAGCTAGAAACAGATGGCGAGATGTGTATGTTCGCACTCACCGTGAGTCGAACCGAACCAAAGAACATCAAAGAAGCCATGGCTGATTCTGCATGGATTGAAGCGATGCAGGAAGAACTTCACCAGTTTGATCGATTAGATGTATGGGAATTAGTCGACAGACCACTCTGCAAAAATGTCATTAACATGAAGTGGCTCTGGAAAAACAAACGTGATGAGGAGAATACTGTAATTCGCATTAAAAGCTCGTCTTGTATCTAAGGGATACAGCCAGCAGGAAGGAATCGACTTCGAAGAGTCATTTGCTCCAGTAGCTTGATTTGAAGCTATACGGTTATTCGTTGCGTATGCTGCACACAAATCATTTCCAGTATACCAGATGGACGTCAAGACAGCATTTCTTAACGGTCCTCTAAAGGAAGAAGTGTACGTCAACCAGCCAGATGGATTCGTAGACCCACATCATCCTGACAAAGTCTACCGTCTCAAAAAGGCATTATACGGACTCAAACAAGCTCCAAGGGCGTGGTACGATGAACTCTCCAACTTCGTGGTATCCAAAGGATTCTAAAGGTTTATTGATCTAACTCTGTTCCATTACTAAAAAGGGGTGACATATTGCTTGTGCACAAATTTATGTGGATGACATTATTTTTAGTTCTACGAACCCAAAACTTTCAAAAAGTTTGAAAAACTAATGCACAACAAATTTGAAATGACTATGATGAGGGAGTTAAAATTATTTTTAGGAACTCAGATCCACCAATCCCCACGTGATATCTTTATAAACCAAGCCAAGTATACTCAAGAATACTTAAAAAGCATGGTATGACCTCATGTGATAGCGTTGGTACTCCAATGTCTACTAAACCCCTAGATGCTGACTTGAGTAGAACTTCTGTTGACCAAACGAATTATCATAGCATGGTCGGGGCACTCATGTACTTAACAGCAAGATGCAACATGTTATTGTGCTCATTATCAAGCGAGACCAACTGAAAAACACCTCAGGGAGGTTAAAGGGATAAGAATACCATTAACATGAGACTCTGGTATCTGAAGGACACCGGCTTTAATCTAACTGCTTTTTCATATTCAAATCATGCAGGCTGTCTCGATACACGTAAAAGCATATGGTGGTATACAATATCTAGGTGGTGATAAGCTAGTCGATGTCGTCAAAAGAAGCAGGAATGCATTCCTTGTCTTCAGCAGAAGCGAGTATGAGTCTTTATCACTTGTGTGTTGCGATGAAGTCTCATGGTGAAAACCAGCTCCATAGATTATGGCTTCCACTTTGACAAAATACCTATGTATTGTGATTCAAAGGCAGCCATAGCCATCTCGTGCAATCCAGTCCAGCATTCTTGCACCAAGCACATTGATGTCAGATATCACTTCATAAAAGAACATGTTGAAAATGGTATAGTTGAATTATTCTTTGTCGGAACTGAATACCAGTTAGCTGACCAATTTACTAAAGCCTTACCCGAAGATAGGTTTAAGTATCTCGTCACACGACTCGATATGAGATTTTTGACTCCATAAGAACTGGAGATTCTGGCAAACGAATCTGCTTGATCCATCAAACATCGAATTTGTAAATATTTTTATTTT
The DNA here is from genome assembly GCA_026074375.1 of Tanacetum coccineum. Lineage (NCBI taxonomy): Eukaryota > Viridiplantae > Streptophyta > Magnoliopsida > Asterales > Asteraceae > Tanacetum > Tanacetum coccineum. The sequence goes on from BQNB010108373.1 coordinate 21,818, forward strand.
TCTCTTTATTTTGATTTATAAATATTTTTGAAAAAAGAAAATACAAAAATATAAAACAAACAAAAAGAAATAGAAAAATATAAAATCTAAAAAAACAAAATATAAAATATAAAATCAGAAAATTTCAAAAATACCAAAAATAATCTTCTCGACATGTCTCTTGGAATCAATAACATTTACGTAGCTAGAAATGTTGTTTAACATTGGACACGGGTGTGTAAATGAAGTTCGAGCAAGAGTTCAAACTTTCAAAACATGTCATTTCTAAATTTTCTTTATGACTTATGTACATTTCAGTGCATAACTCGGACCCGAATGTAATAGGGAAGTGTACGCTTCAGTGCACTTACTCTACAAATAGAAGAGAAGTCTTCTATCATGTTTTAAAAACCGTTGAACACAATTTTTCAAAAAGAACTTTCAATATCAAATTGTTTACAATATAAATTATGGTATCTTTCCATCATAAGTGGTATTTGTTAAAATTATGTGTTCAACACTTCCTTCCTCAATATATTTAACAATTGGTACAATATTCAATGTTTATAAGTGGTATAATTGGTAAAGAGAATGCTTAACAATGTCAACGTAACAAGTGAATCAATTTCTAAAGGGGAGATTTTATAACATAGCATTTTAATGTGTTTTTGGTATAATCTCATAAATGTCAATTTTATGTATCCAAAAACATTTCATGAAATTAAAATGTGGAAATTATAATGTCAATTAATAATATACATTGTTCACTAAGGCATCTCACTCCGTCTTCAACATATTTGTGGTGTCATGTCATTTTTTCCTTGTAACTTCAAGTTTTAAAAATTAGTGGTATCCCACATACTATGTTAAAGGGGAGTTATCAGAAAAATGAATTCATGCAATATCGTGGTATAATTTTTCTCCCCATGGAATTTTTCATATCATAAATTTTAAGCAATTGGTATTTCAAATACTAAGAGATTTATTATTTTAAATAAGGGAAGAAAATGTGATTAAAATCTGATATAGAATAATGTGATCTTTAAGACTCTAAGTGAAACTCTTTCTTTCATGTGCAAAACAATTTTGAATCGCGAAGCACATGTATAGGGGGAGTATTTCAAAATATCTATATCAAAGGTTTTATGGTTTCGATCTATATACCCAC
>BQNB010108374.1:10252-22964 GCA_026074375.1 Tanacetum coccineum
TTCCTATCAAGAGTTGCTCCAGCATAGTCACTATCAGTATAAGTAACCAGTTCAAATGGAGAATCCCTAGAATACCAAAGGTCTAAAGTTGGTTTGCCTTTCAAATATCTAAAAATCCTCTTGACTGCTAAGAGATGTGATGTCTTAGGAGTAACTTGAAATCTAGCACATGCACATATTGCAAACATGATATCTGGTCTAGATGCAGTGAGATACATCAAAGGCCCAATCATAGATCTATAGAGATATACATCAACATCATCAGCATCTCCATTCTTAACCAAAGGTTTTTCCAAATCAACAGGAGTTAAAGCGGACTTCACATCAGAGTAGTTGAATTTCTTCAAAATTGCAGCTACATATTTGTCCTGACTGATAAATATTCCCTCTTCCTTCTGTTGTACTTTTAATCCTAGAAAGAAAGTTAGTTCTCCCATAGAACTCATCTAAAACTTATCTTTCATAAGCTTCTCAAAATAACAAGATAGTTAGCCAAAGTTTCATACCATGCTCTTGGTGCTTGATGCAAACCATAAAGTGCCTTGACCACCTTGTAAACTTTGTCTGAATGGTCAGGATCTTTAAATCCTGATGGTTGTGTAACATAGACTTCTTCCTCAATGGTTCCATATAAGAAAGCACTCTTTACATCCATTTGATAAACCAGAAAACCTATAAAATAAGCATAGGCCAAAAACAATCTTATTGCCTCAATTCTTGTCACAAGAGCAAACACTTCTTCATAATCAATACCTTCTTCTTGTCTATGACCATGTGCAACTAACCTTGCTTTGTTCCTAATCATAATTCCCCTTTCATCTTTCTTATTTCTGAAGACCCATTTTGTTCCAATGGCCTTCTTTCCATTAGGGAGATCTACCAGTATTCAAACTTGTTGAAGTTTGAATTGCAGAAGTTCTTCCTGCATTGCTTCCACCAAGAATGAATCAGATAGAGCTTTAGCAATGCTTGTTGGTTCAATCTGTGATAGGAAACAAGCATATAAACAAGTATTTAGAGTATCATGTATTTTCTGCTCATACACATCACTGAGTGTAACACCCCATTTTTACATATAGCAGCGGAAGCTAATATGGGGTATTACTTCATGGATACAACAATTATAATCATAAAAAACGAACTCAACAAGAGACGTTATCAAAAAGATACGTTATCATCCATTTAAAATCAAAGTTTTACAAAGGTTAGGGTCCCAAAATCTAGTTACATACAATGGAATGATAACAAAGTTTTAGCCATCTTCAAGTCCACGCCACTCCATACCATAAGTTGCTCAATTACCTGAGATAAACATGCTAAAAATCACACAATGGTTGAGTGAAATTCATAGTTTGAAAATGTACTAGTTGAATATAAGTCATTCATAAGGTAATTGTTTAAAAGCGAGTGTTTATAGTATGTTTATAGTGTAATATTAGGTTTCGTTGGTTATACACCCATTATTGGTAATAATTGCAACGAATACAATTATCATGGGAAAATGGTATTGCATGTATAATTATCATGGAGAACATTATTATCCTGGAGAACAGTATTATCATGGAGAACAGTATTATCACCCTAAACTCATGAATCACATAAAGAGATATTAAAGAGATATTGAGAGATACTACCCAAAGAGGTATTTGAAGAGATATTGGGAGATACTACCCAAAGAGACATTAAAGAAATATTGGGAGATACTACCCAAATAGATATTAAAGAAATATTGGGAGATACTACCCAAATAGATATTGAAGAGATATTAGGAGATACTACCCAAATAGACATTAAAGAGATATTAGGAGATACTACCCAAATAGATATTGAAGAGATATTGGGAGATACTACCCAAATAGACATTAAAGAGATATTGGGAGATACTACCCAAATAGACATTAAAGGGATATTGGGAGATACTACCCAAATAGATATTGAAGATATATTGGGAGATACTACCCAAATAGATATTAAAGAGATATTAGGAGATACTACCCAAATAGATATTAAAGAGATATTGGGAGATACTACCCAAAGAGACATTTTCATGTACTTAGGCAATATATCAGGATAGCATATAGTTTAGAAAACACTTGCATTCATGGTTTATAGCAGGTATTACAGGTTTATAAAGTATTTAAAAGATTGAAATGTGAGGTTATGAACTCATTAAGTCTTTGAAAAGTAATCACATTGTTATAAGATAACGAGTATGTAAAAGAGTTTTTAAACAAACATGTATCCCCCTACGTCGTGTTTATAAAACATGTAAATAATAAAGGCGAGGTTAAGAACTTCACAATATCAGTTTAAGTACTGTTGATTATATAAAAATAATTGAGCCTGTATCCCCCTCGTGGGTTTATAAAACATTGTAAATAATGTATACAGCAGAGGCTATGAATCTCACTCTGAATATGTAGTTGTATTAAATATTCTAGTAAGAAAGCTGACGACCTTATCACAATCTCAACAAGGAAGGTTGATATAGCAAAATGATAGTAAACAACCACGTCACGCAACCTGAGTAAATAGGTCAAGTCTTAGGTAGATTGTACTCTATAAACGTTTGGTTCAGAGAGTTTAATATTGTTATGAGTTTGATTGGAAAGTTTGGAATTATAGTAAACAACCAGTTCGGATAGGCTATCATAATTCAGAAGTCAATTCATTAAACGTTTGAGAGCTAGGGCACTATTAAATCGAAAACCCACCAACCCAGTCAGAACAGTAATACCAAGATGAAACCCCTTAGTATAGAAGCCTACCCTAGTATTGTGTACGATATAATGGGTTTTTAAAGCGTGTTTGATCAATACTGAAATGATAAGCACAGACAAGCGTTAAATAAAGTTATGTCATGTAAGGTTTTAAACAATTATTTTTATACTTTTTTTTCAAAATGTTACCATTAAAGACCGCTGAGAATGAAAAATGGCAAAATAACCCTTAGAGTTTGCCTTTTACGAGTTTGACCTTCAAGTTTAAAAGAAATACAAAAATAAACCTTGCAATTTTAAAGTGACATAATAGACCCCCCTAAAAAAAAATTAATTATAACTATGAAAAAAATGACATTTTCAGTCCGCTTTTAGTAAAAGTTCCAAAAGTTACGATATATACCCCTTGCAAGGAATACTTTTGCAAAACAAGTCCAAAATGCCATGCAAGCTTATTTAAATTTTCAAAATCAATTTTAGAAGTTTATATCTTGTTAATATAATCTAGAATAATGAAAGTTTTAACATAAACTACATTCAAAATAACGATTCGTTAAGCAAGGAAGCAAAACGGTTAAATTAGGGTTTCAAAACGTAAACGCGCGGTTTTTAAGATCAAATTCCTTCAATAATCAATAAAGTGGTTATATTAACATTAATTAAGCATGTTAGGATGCATTATAACAACATTTAACCATTATAACATTTAGTTTTAAGAAAAACGGAAAATTAGGGTTTCGGTGAAACTGTTTTGATCAAAATGGAAAATGAGCAAGAACAGAGTTATGAAACTTAACAAGAGTTTAATTGGGATCATATGAACATTATAAAGTGTAGGAGCAAAGTCGAAACATCCAGAAACCTGGGTTTGAGCTTATAGCTTGGTAACGGGTCTACATCAGACTTTTAGCTTTCGACGCCTATGAATAAACGACTCCGGGGCTTCAAGGCTTCAAAGATTCTCTTGATTCTTGTTTTTGGATCTCCTTAGGACCTTCTTGAGCAGAGAATTGTTTCTCTAATGGGTTATAGAAAGAAGAAGTAGGGGATGAGTTGAAGTGAAGAGTTTTGAGCTCTATTTATACTCGTTAGAGGTCTAGGTGATTAAGGGAGCTTTGTGATCTGATCTTGGACATGTGGAGTAGCTAGGGGATGAAGTGTTGAAGCTATGGTGTGAGTATGAAGGTCTAGGATAGTAGATTGAAGTGTTGGATGTGATTTTGGGACAATAGGTGGCTGGGCTGGTTTTAGCTACAAAGGAGGTGATATGGAGCTTCAAGCAACCATGGAATGGTCATAGCAGTTGCATAAGCTGCTTAGGAAGGTTGTGGTGCTTGTCATGGAGGTTCTTAGTTGCAAGAAAGAGTTAAAAATGGGTCAAATTGCAAGATTGTACACCGCGGGTTCATTTGAGCTTATTAGGGCTCGAATTGCTTTTCTAGGTTTGGTTTTCGAGCACATTGATCATGTAATGATAGATATATGTTCTCAAGGTTTGTATCAATGATTATTAACGAGAATTGATAAGTGGTTTGGGTTAAAATGGATAGAAAATGAGTAAAACATGTCGCGGGTCATATTAGGGCACATTAGGGTTTTCTAGGCTTTCAATTCGTGTACAATGCTAATATAATGATAGATCATATGGATTATAAAACATATTATGAGTTTTACATATACTTGAATGATAGTTAGAGATTTAAAAAGGTTAAAAATTGATAAACGGGTCGTATGTTTCATTTAGGTACGTTTAGGGTTTCTCGGATTCAATTCTTATAAAATAAATTAAATGTATATGAAATGATGAAATAGGATGGTCAGGTTGTAAAATAGTTATTACAACTTATATGAGTGTTTGATTGAGTTTAAAAAGGCTAAAAATCAATTAAAGGGTCCAAAGTTCAGAAACTAGCACGGTTTTTAGGTTTTAGGTTTTGAATTAGGGTATTGCGTGTAAAAATAATATGAGAGCATATATGAGTAGAATAATTATGGTTTACACAAGTGTATAATGAGTGTAGTACGTGTATGAAAGAGGTGGAGAAAGAAACCAAGTAATGAAAACAGAGGTAAAACGGCTATTTTAGAGATCATGCTTAGTGACTTGTACATTGTGTTTTTAAAGACTTGTACTTTGACTTGGAGGGAGTTTATATTTCAATTAAGATGTTATATTACTTGTACATATGCTTTAGTAGCTTATGCATTCACTTTAGATATTAACTTTTCATGGAATTAGGGTTTAGAGTATATGATAACGTTATAAAAAGCTTCGTCTTGATATAAACGTTCAAATGGGTACATTTATAATGAGTAATGTACTTTGTAAAAATGATATTATGATATTGACTTGACATGTTATGATGTTTGCTTGACATGTATGTAGATAGGATTTCCATATGTAGGTTGCGTGAGCTTATTAACTTTAGATATTGATTGAACAGTTTCGTATACCTAAAATATATCACAAAATAATATAATCCTAAGAGAAATTAAGAAGATTACCAAGTTACCCTTGATAAAATTCACTCTCAAAAATATATATATTATAATATAATATACGTATGTTTAACCGGGCAAGTATGATCACCCGGGTCGTTTCCCCAATGACTAGTGAAATTGAAACCACGTTTTAGGTTCGGATCCTGATTTGAATGAAGCAAAGATATTTTGGGATAAGCTAATTCTACTAATTAATAAGCAATAAATAATGACAATTGAGCAAGTTAACTATTTTAATCCCTAAAAATGTAACTAAAATTATCACTAAATAAAGAAGAGTACCAAAATCATTAAAATAAAAGCCTAAATTTGATCTTTTTATAAAGTTATTAAACAAATAAAAAATCAACCTAAATAACTAATTAAAATTAAAAACTTAATTAAAACTTAACCAAAGGACTAATGGTGCCAAAAACTAAGAAACTAACGGGAAACTAAACAAACTAACGAGGGACTGACTGAAAAAACAATTTAAAATCGAAAAGTTACACTTTCTACCACTGAGAATCTTCCCGACAACAAACTAAGTCCAAAAAGACATTCGAATTTTTAAAGAGCATAAAAATGGAAAAACTCAAAGAAGCGAAGTTGTAAAAGGAAGCCAGGGGAACAAGATTAATAAAGGCTACCTGGGCTGAAACTCGACAAATAAGGCCCTCATAAATAGCTTATATTTAAGCTTTTACAGAAAGGGAGGGCTTATCCCTTGGTTTTAAGAAAATACCGCTATAACAAACTCAAAACTAGATCAAAAAGAAAAAGGAAAGAATTCTAAAGAGCTTATGATATGCTTAATCTATAAATGAAAAGAAATTAAAGCTTAAACTACTTTTATGCTACTGAAATCGATCATGAAATAAGCAAACTCAGGAAATAAGCAAAGTAACACAAACTCCAAATAAGCTAGAAAACTTAATAAGCTAAACTAGACTCTGAAACTTAAAGAACTTATTAATATACTTATTATCCATCTAAATAAGCTATAAAATCTAGACTTAAAAGCTGAATTAACAAATTTAGACTTTACTTAAGTTCCTACTGTTTTTGGAATTTTCAGGTTTTTATGACTTTTGACAGCTAAATTAAACTAAGTAAATAAGCTAGAAATTGCAAATTAAGACTTAAAATCTATTAAGCTATATTAAAACTTAAATCCTACTGAATTTAATAAGCTAAATCTTAAAATTACTTATCTAAATTAAGCTAAGAACACACATACAAACCTCAGTTAGTACAGCTGTGTTCTTAGCTAATTTAGATAAGTAATTTTAAGAATTATCTTATTAAAATCATAGGTTAAGTTTTAATATAGCTTAATAGATTTTAAGTCTTAATTTGCAATTTCTAGCTTATTTACTTAGTTTAATTTAGCTGTCAAAAGTCATAAAAACCTGAAAATTCCAAAAACAGTAGGAAATTAAGTAGAGTCTAAATTTGTTAATCATTTTTTTTTTTTTTTTTTTTTGTTTGTTTTTATTGCTTTTAAGTCTAGATTTTATAGCTTATTTAGATGGATAATAAGTATATTAATAAGTTCTTTAAGTTTCAGAGTCTAGTTTAGCTTATTAAGTTTTCTAGCTTATTTGGAGTTTGTGTTACTTTGCTTATTTCCTGAGTTTGCTTATTTCATGATCGATTTCAGTAGCAATAAAGTAGTTTAAGCTTTAATTTCTTTTCATTTATAGATTAAGCATATCATAAGCTCTTTAGAACTTCTTTCCTTTTTCATTTTGATCTAGTTTTGAGTTTTTTATAGCTTATTTTCTAAAACCAAGGGATAAGCCCTCCTTTCTGTAACAGCTTAAAAATAAGCTCTTTATGAGCATTATTTGTGAGTTTCAGCCCAAGTAGCCTTATATGTCTTGTATCCCCCTGGCTTCCTTTACAACTCGCTTCATTGAGTTTTTCATTAAGCCTCTTTAAAAATTTCGAATGCTTTTGGACTTAGATTTGTTGTTCGGGATAATTTCTCAGGGTAGAAAGTGTAACTTTTTCGATTTAATTGTTTTTTCAGTCAGTCCCTCCCGTTAAGTTTGTTAAGTTTCCCCTTTATTCCTTAGGTTTTATGCACTCAATAGTCCTTAGTTAAGTTTTTAATTAAGTTTATTAATTTTAATTAGTATTTAGGTTTGATTTTTAATTAGTTTAATTAAACTTTTATAAAAAGAAAAAAAATTAGGGCTTTTATTTTTAATGATATTGGTACTCCTTTCTTTATATTAGTTGGAAATTTTAGTTTAAATTTTTAGGGATTAAAATTAGTTCACTTGCTTAATAGTCACATTTTATTTGTTGCTTCTTATTTAGTAGTAATAGTTTATCCAAAATATCTTTGCTTCATTCAAATCAGATGCCGAACCAAAAAAAAAAAAAACTAAAACGAGGGTATCAATTTTCACTAGTCATTGGGGAAACGACCCGGCGGGTTTTATTTTTTTGTTGGGGGGGGGTGGGGGAGAAAATGCCCAATAAAATTGCCCGGTTAAACATACGTAGATTATATTATAATATAAATATAATTTTTGAGAGTGGGAATTTTATCAAGGGGTAACTATGTAATCTCATAATATACTCTAATATAATATTATTTTGGTGATATATTTTAGTATACGAAACAGTATCAAACAATTCTAAAGTTTAATAAGATAACGCAACCTACATATTGAAATCCCTATCTACATAACATGTCAATCAAACATCATAACAATTGTCAAGTCCAATATCATAAAATCATTTTTACAAAGTACATTACTCCATATAATGTACCATTTGCAACGTTATAACAAGACGAGCTTTAAAACCGTTTATCAAAACCTCTACAACCCTAATTCCATGAAAAGGTTAATATCTAAAGTGAATGCATAAGCTACTTAAAAGCATATGTACAATTAATAAAACATCTTAATTGAAATAAGTAAACTCCCTCCAAGTCAAAGTAAAAGTCATTAAAAAAACAATTAACAAGTCACAAGCATGATCTCTAAAATAGCCGTTTTTACCTCTGTTTTCATCTATTTACTTCACCACCACTTTCATACAAGCTACACACTCAATATCAATGTGTAAACCCCTAATAATTCTACTCATAAGCCTCTTATATATTTTTAACACTCAAAACCCTAATTCAAAACCTAAACCCCTAATACCGAGCTAGTTTCTAAACATGACCCATTTATGATTTTACCCTTTTTAATACCTCAATCAACACTCAAAAAGTTGTAATAACTTATTTACAACCTTGACCATCCTAATTTCATCAACATTCATCATTTCATTTTCATCTAAACTAAATGAATCCGAGAACCCTAAACGCCTAAATGAAACATACGACACGTACTCATTTTAACCATTTTTAATCCAAAAACTATCAAATTCATACTATTGTAAACTCATAAAATGGAGTTTGTATAAATACCATGATCTATCATATATAAGATTGTACACGAATTGAAGCCTAGAAAACCCTAAGTGCCCTATAAAAGACCCACGGTGCAATTTTACTCATTTTCTATCCATTTTAACCCAAACCACTTATCAATTCTCGTTAATAATCATTGATACAAACCTTGAGAACATATATCTATCATTACATGATCAATGTGCTCGAAAACCAAACCTAGAAAAGCAATATCGAGCCCTAATAAGCTCAAATGAACCCGCGGTGTACAATCTTGCAATTTGACCCATTTTTAACTCTTTCTTGCAACTAAGCACCTCCATGACAAGCCACCACAACCTTCCTAGCAGCTAAGGCAACTTCATATGACATCCATTGTTGCTTGAAGCTCCACATCACCTCCTTTGTAGCTAAAACCAGCCGCGACCACCTCTTGTCCCAAAATCACATCCAACACTTCAATCTACTATCCTAGACCTTCATACTCACACCATAGCTTCAACACTTCATCCCCTAGCTACTCCACATGTCCAAGATCAGATCACAAAGCTCCCTTAATCACCTAGACCTCTAACGAGTATAAATAGAGCTCAAAACTCTTCACTTCAACTCATCCCCTACTTCTTCTTTCTATAACCCATTAGAGAAACAATTCTCTGCTCAAGAAGGTCCTAAGGAGATCCAAAAACAAGAATCAAGAGAATCTTTGAAGCCTTGAAGCCCCGGAGTCGTTATTCTAGGCGTACGAAGCTAAAAGTCCTGATTTAGACCCGTTTCCAAGCTATAAGCTCAAACCCAGGTTCTGGATGTTCGACTTCAGCTCCTACACTCTTAAAATGTTCATAGATCCCAATAAACTCTTTATAAAGTTTCATAACTCCAATCATGCGTCCATTTTCCATTTTGATCCAAACCGTACACCCTAAACCCTAATTTTCCGTTTTTCCTTAAACTAATGTTATATATGGGTTAAAATGTTGTTATAATGCATCCTAACCTCTTAATTAAGTGTTAATATAACCTCTTTATTGATTCTTGAAGGAATTTTTGATCTTTAAAAACCGCGCTTTACTTTTGAAACCCTAATTTAACCCGTTTTTTGCTCCTATCTTAACGCATCGTTAATTTGAATTTCGTTATGTTAAACCTTCCATATCTAGCTTAATTTAACAAAATATAAACTGCTAATATCATTTTGAACTTAAAATAAATTGCAAGGCATGTTGGTACTGTTATTGCCAAAAGTATTCCATGCAAGGGGTATATATCGTAACTTTCTGAAACTTATAACTAAAAGGACTGAAAATGTCATTTTATCAAAGTTATAACTATAGGGGTCTATTATGTCACTTTTTCAAAGTGCAAGGAATGTTTGTATATCTTTTAAACTTAAGACCAAAAAAAAAAACCCTCCCGAAAAAAAAACAGTGCAAACTCTAAGGTATATTTGCATTTTTCATTACGCATGGTCTTAAATGTAACATTTTGAAAAAGTATAAAAATATATTCAAAACCTTACAAGACATAACTTTAATTAACGCTTGTCGTGCTTATCATTTCCAGATATTGATCAAAACGCTTAACCAATTAAGTGTACCACAAAACTAGTAGATTCAAACTAAGGGGTTTCATCATTGTAACGTATCATGACTGAGTTGTTGGTTTTACGATTTAAGGCCCTAGCTTCCTCAACGTTTACTGAATGACTTCTGAATTATGATGACCCGAACGGTGATACAATAATTCCAAACTTTCCAATCAAACTCATAACAATATTAAACTCACTGAACAAAGTTTCTAGAGTACAATCTACTAAGACCTTGACCTATTTACTCAGGTTGCGTGACGTGGTTGTTTACTATCATTTTGCTATATCAACCTTCCTTGTTGAGATTGTGATAAGGTCGTCAGCTTTCATACTAGAATATTTATTACAACTACATATTCAGGTGAGATTCATAGCCTCGCTTTTACTTATTTACATGCTTTATAAACCCGCGAGGGGGATACATGCTCAATTGTTTTTAATATACACAAGTACTTAAAACCGATATTGTGAAGTTCATAACCTCGCCTTTACTTATTTACATGTTTTATAAACCCGCGAGGGGGATACATGCTTGTTACAAACTCTTTTACATACTCGTTTATCTTATAACAATGTGATTACTTTTCAAAGACTTAATGAGTTCATAACCTCACATTTCAATCTTTTAAATACTTTATAAACCTGTAATACCTGCTATAAACCATGAATACAAGTGTTTTCTAAACTATATGCTATCCAGATATATTATTGCCTAAGTACATGAAAATGTCTCTTTGGGTAGTATCTCCCAATATCTCTTATATATCTATTTGGGTAGTATATCTAATATCTCTTTAATATCTATTTGGGGGGGGGGGGGGTAGTATCCCCCAATATATCTATCTCAATATCTATTTGGTTAGTACTCCCAATATCCCTTTAATGTCGATTTGGGTAGTATCCTCCCAATAGTCCCTTTAATGTCTATGTGGGGTAGTAATCTCCAAATATCCCTTCAATCTATTGGTGTATCTCCTAATAATCCATTTATGTCTATTTGGGTAGTATCTCCTAATATCTCTTCAATATCTATTTGGGTAGTATCTCCTAATATTTCTTTAATATCTATTAATAATATTAAATTTCTATTGGTCCAAAATGGTTTTGTAAGTTCTGTACAAAAAATGGTTCTGCATTGAATGGTCCCATATATATATATATATATATATATATCACATCAATTTGGGTATATATATACACCAGTCAGTTTGTGTGCCATGAGCTTAGACAATGACCTAACGAGACCATGACGATAACAATAACAATAACACAATACCATTTTTTCATGATAATTGTATTCGTTGCAATTATTACAAATAACGGGTGTATAACAACGTAACCCAATGTCACACTATAACGCATTACTATAACACTGCTTTTATAACAATTACTTATGATGACTTGTATTCAACTATTACATTTCAAACATATGAATTTCACTCAACCATTGTGTTGACTTTTTAGCATGTTTATCTCAGGTAATTGAGCAACTTATGGCATGGAGTGGCATGGACTTGAAGATGGCTAAAACTTGTTATCATTCACATTATATGTAACTAGATTTTGAGACCTGCCTTTGTAAAACTCTGCCTTTGTAAAACTCTAATTTTAAATGAATGATAACGTATCTTTTGAACAACGTCTCTTTTGAGTCATTTTCTATGATTATGATTGCTGTATCCATGAAGTAATACCCCAGATTAGCTTCCGATGCTATATGTAAAAATGGGGGTGTTACATTCTACAATTTTGGTTCTAGTGTTAAATACTCTAAACGCTTTACTATGAATAGAGTATCCTACAAAGAATCCATCATCAGACTTTCCATCAAACTTACCTAGGTGATCTAAGGTATTTAGGATTGTAACAGGACATCCAAATTGTCTCATGAAGCTTAAGGCAGGTTTTCTACCTAGAAAAAGTTCATAAGGAGTCTTGTTATGAGGCTTGATAACTAACACCCTATTTTGGACATAGCAAGCAGTATTAACTGCTTCAGCCCAAAAGGTGGTTGGCAATTTAGAATCTGCTAGCATAGTCCTAGCTGCCTCTATTAGTGTTCTATTTTTCCTCTCAGCAACACCATTTTGCTGAGGAGTCCTAGCAACACTAAATTCTCTCCTAATACCCTTCATTTCACAGAACTCATTCATAATCCTATTCTTGAATTCAGTTCCATTGTCACATCTGATTGTTTTAACCTTATGATCTATTTGGTTTTCTATGCCTGTTATGAAGTTCTTAAGGATCTCAGGAGTCTCATCCTTAGTGGCCAAAAAGAAAACCCAACTGAATCTACTAAAGTCATCAGTGACAACTAGGCAGTAAGTCTTTTTATTTATACTCCTAATAGAAACTGGGCCAAATAAATCCATGTGTAATAACTGTAAAGGTTTGCAAATAGAGCTCACAGTATTTGTCTTACAGGAGGCTTTGTGTTGCTTTCCTTTCTGACAGGCAACATATGTATGGTCATTTTCAAAAAGCTTTGAAGGCAAACCTCTC
>BQNB010108375.1:0-14340 GCA_026074375.1 Tanacetum coccineum
ATCTACGAATTAGATGTTCTCCACGATTTCGTTCGACCATTAGTACCATAGCGCTGATACCAAATGATGCGGATCGTTAACGGTCGAACAACATACGAATTAAAAGAACAATTAGATCGATAATTCCAGTGAGGAACTCGATTAAAGCAAAGCATTTATTATCAAAACTCAAAAAATATCTCAATACAAAGAAAAGACTCAACATATATAAGAAAACTAGAATCAATCTAAATAAATATTGATTTGAGTTTCCTTTTCCTAAATTCATAATTGATTAAAAATTAAATACTTTCCTAATCAAAGTTTATTGTTAAACAAGAAACTTAAATAAAAAAAGAAAGTCAATGACTTGACTTTGACTATGCATTTTGACTTTGACTAAAAGTCAATGCCTCTGCATCAGTTATAAATATATTAGTATACATTTTGATCAAACATAGCCAAACTTTTCCCAGGGACATGTCGCCGGGAAAAGTTTGGCGGCAAACACCCCGCCAAAAAATATATCAGTCAACATTTTGGTCAAACATGACCAAACTTTTCCCCAGGGACATGTCCTTTGGGAAGTTTGTGTCACGTCACACCAATAGCTGTCACCATTAATGACGTTGCTAATGACGGTCAAAACTGGTCAATAATAGTCAAAAAGATTCCCCAAGGACATGTCCACGGGGAAAATTGAGCGGGAATATTTACCGCCAAGATTTATGATGCCAAAAATAGTCAAAGTTGGACCAAACATTCCCCGGGGACATATCGCTAGTGACAATATTTAGTGCTCGTTAACTTATAAAACCAACCGTAACAATTTTTAAATCACTTAATAGTAAATTTATATTAGTTATAATTTATAGAAATTGTGATAAAAAAGAGTTTTTTTTACCAAAACTTCTAACGACCACAACTTAACTTCTAACGACCACATGTGGTCTCTAAAAAGTTTGGCGCTAAAACTTCTCCCCATGGGAGAGTATAGTTTTTCCCACTATTTTTTTATGTGTAGCCGTCTAACTTGTAACGACCACATGTGATCACTAGAAGTTAGGGACAAAAGTTTGAAATTCCGATGACTATTTTATCAGTGGTCGTCTAGCTTTTAGCGACCACGTGAGGTCATTATAGATTATGGTCAAAGTTTGAATTTTTTCTAGTTTTTATTGGTCGTTTATTACATGGTTGTTAAGATCCCGATCTTGATCTTAGGATCTTACGATTTTACGATACTGCAAAGCAAAAACGATTCGGAACTTACGTAGGATCTCTGCAAGCTTAAGATCTTACAGGATCCTGATTTTAACCATAGGATCTTAAGATCTAATCCGATCCGGTCTTACTTTTATCGGACCACAAACTAAAATACTATAAATTTATAGATTGTGTTTTGTATAATTCAAAAAACAACATGTTAATCTTCTTAAACATTTTATAATTATAATTTATGACAACATTTTTGTGAAATATTCACTTAATTTTGTCCTTATGATATATAATAATTTGTAGATTTGTATAATATTACACAAACTATTAAGAAAATATCATTATTGTAAGATCTTAAGATCTCAATCCGATCTTCGATCTCGATCTTGCAAAGACAAAAACAATCCTAAATAGGATCCCGATCTTGAAAACCTTGGTCTATTAAATCTCTAGTGGCCACATGTAGTCGTTAGAAGTGAAGTTGTGGTCGTTAGAAGCTTTGGTCAAAAGACGGGCTATGAAAATGATGTTTTTGTCGTTTAGTGAACTTATAACGACCACTTTTAGTGGTCACTAGAGAATTTGGTCACCAGAACCTGTTTTTGTGCAGTGATACCCTTTTTAGTTCATAATTGTCTAATTTGGGACTTAATTTATCTTGTTCTAAACGTTGATGAGTCTCATCTTTAGCAAATTAAACGTTGATAACTGGCATGCCGACCGGCCCACACACTTACTTGTAAGTGCATTATATGAAAGATGTACGAGGTATAAACTGACTCAGTGGGCTCACTAAGAAGAGTTTCTGTTAAGTTTGAGGAACGTGACCGTTTTCTTGCAAAGCTAAACCTTATGCTTAAACGCTTAATTATCTCAATTATATTTTTTTTTATCTATTTATATATTGAGTACGTATATCTTTTTCCAGTTGAAGTTATGTATTACTACGGTCCGTGCTTAAGTTTTGCACCATCCTACTTGTTGGATCATCCTACACAAGAGATCACTCTTTCCATTTCAATATTTTGATCCGTAAGAATAATTCATATATACCGCCACCTGGCAAACAAGCACTTTGACAAAGTCAATTTCAGACCCATGTAACCTCACCTCAAAATACCGAAATATTTTAGTACACTGTCAAAATGGACGTGTTATATTTTGGGATTTTATCATGTAAATATAGTGTACGTTCGATTAGCATAGAGTGATTTAATGCTATAATTATTCTAGTTAAGGTTTTAGTAACACTTTGAAAACCCGCATAATCATATCCTTCATGCCTCTGAACGTAAGATATATAAACACACTGCGCGGTCAACCTACACCTTAATCCTTATGTTCTTTGACTGTGCTACTGTTTGTTTACTCTACGACTATTTATCATGTTTGCATCGAGTACAAATAAAAAGTTATTCACCTCGCCACATTAGAGGCGGCTGAGTTTTAGACGATTTTGATGATTCATTTACGACATAAGTAAAAGTAAAATCATTGGAATTGCAAGTTCAGTTCTTGTATTCTTTATAACCATTGGTTGTCACTTAATATATAATTGAATAATTCAACATCATCAATTTAACTAATTAGCTAATTTACTTTTAAGCCCTTATAAGTTAGAATCTTATAAATCCAGCAAAACATAGTGTTTTCTATATATATATATATCTGCTTGAAACCTATATTTCCATCATTGCCATAACTTCTACTTCTATCTTGTAGCTGCCTCAAAAACCTTGCTTATCATGGGATTCAATGTAATTTAATAGTTACATAAATATTTATGTTCTCTTTATGTAGTTTTTAGTCCATTTATATTTTGTTATCGCTATTGATGTTTTAATTTCCTCAAACTATCAGGAAAAAAATATGCTTATTGAAGGTAAGGTGGATTGGAAAGGAAAAGCTGCCACAAAATACAAGGGTGGCATGCGAGCTGCGTTTCTTGTATTAGGTAGGATTTTTTGTTAAGTGAACATCTATGCATTAGGGAGTTTTTACGAATACGAGTAACTAAGGTATTAATGTTGGTGTTTTGTGTTGCAGCAACATTTGCATTTGAAAACATGGCAAACTTGGCACTGGCAGTGAACTTGGTGACATATTTTAACACGATAATGCATTATGACATATCCGACTCGGCTAATCATCTAACGAACTTCATGGGCACTGGATATATACTTTCCATCATCATGGCTTGTATTGCTGATGCATACATTGGCAGATTTAAAACTGTTCTCATCGCAGCATTTGTGGAATGTCTGGTAAGTCTTGATCATATTTTTGGCATGTGTATTCATAGAATTGAAAGTTCTCAATGATAGAGTAGATCAACCACATCAAAATTTGACGTCAGACCTCAAGGTATTTCATAAGCATATATTTGACAAATTATATCTCATGCATCATGTTTTATAACTATAACCTCTATAATTGTACACACTTAACATAAGTAATCGTTTTGGAAACATATATACAGACAACCCTAATGTAGATATGAATAAGTTTTCACGCACTAAAAGAAAACTGAAAATAAGTATTGTAGGAAATATGGTTGAGTTACTTCCTTGCATAAGTTGGATAATGAGTCAAGAATGTAATTAGGCCCGTCTGAAACAAGTAAGGTTGGACAATAGGTCAGACCATAAATTTTAGGGTAAATCACAGGAAGAGTCAAGTCGGCCACCCTTTGTCCAAAATTTTTTACTATTCGAAATAAGCAAAGTATATGTATTTATTCTAATGACTTCGTAAAGGTTCATTTGATACCACTATAAAACGTGAGATCACTTATTACATGTGGTTTGGCTCTTAATAATATGGTTGAAATTTGTGAAATTTCGATTCACACGTCATATTACAAAATATTCAAATCAAAAATGATTAGAATCAATATATATGAGCCATCTAGTTTAAAAATTCAAGAGCCAAAATTATTTATCCTCGTGTCGAATTATTTTGGTTGGCTTCAAAATGAACCCATCCGTAATGCAACGATAAAAACTATTACTGAAACAACGATTAATATAAATAGACGGGATTTGGGAGAGTGTAGATACTTGATACGCTTTGTACTATGTTTAAACCTCCTTGTTTACACGTTTTCGACTTTTTTCACTAATTCTTTTCAACTTACCTTTCTGAGATGTTAAAAATTGTATCTGTAGAACATAAAAATGGCCTGTTTGTACATATATAACTAGAAAATTTAATCTATCTTCTATCCATTTTTTCTTTTGTAAAAGGTTTCTCCGGTAAATATATTATACCAAAAAACGTTGAAGTATAAAAGGTGTAGGTGAAGTCCTACAACCCAGCCCGTTACATGGACAAACAAGAACGCACCAAAGTGCAAAAAACCAAAACCCGACATAAGATTGATAAACCAATCTCATGAACACCACGCAACAATTGCGCTACAACCCAACCCTCATCATAAGAAAGACAAGCCTATCCTATGAGAACAAACAAGAACAAACCTATTTCCTAACTCGACCTTTAAGCTGGATATCAAATTTATCACTAAACTTATCACCTTCAGGAAATATAACTTCATCCACTTCATCATCAGACTCGAACTCCTCATTCCACTTAGACGATTTATGCTTACTAACCGCAGCATGTCCCGCCTCTTGTTCTTCCTCTTGAGTACCCATAGAGCTAGATACTCCAGAATCATCCCTTGTGTTTATATTATTTAAAGCATCAAAAGAGTTTGAAGTAGAGGTGCCGTTTGCCTTAATAGCATTAGTACCCACCTGACTCTTAGTAGCCAAATCAACTCCACTCTTATTAGTACCAGTAAAATTTAGGTTTTGACTTATTAAGCCGAATACCATCAATATATCTTGATGTAGGCTCTTGGTCAGCCTTCTTACCTTTATTCTTCTTCCTTTTAACTTTCGTAAACCCATCACTATTCGTATCCGTAGTAATAGAAGTAACAGGTCTCTAACAATCTTTGGGCATTTATCAGATGAGTGACCAAAGATTTTACAATCAGCACACCTTGGAGGTTGCCATTCATATTCCACACTAATAACTTCCTACGTATAACTTGTTCCATCCTCATTTGGAACAGCCATAGTCACCACCTTTTTCAAATCCGTATCCGAGCTAACCTCAACAAGAGCACGAGCAAAGCTAATACGGCCCCATGCTTCAACACACATAGAGCTCGTAAATGCATCCAACATTAATGGTTTGCCTATTTGAGTAGCAATAAAACTAAGACCATCCTCTGAGTGCGCAACTAGAGGAACTTTATGCAACTTAACCCAAACAGGAACCTTAGTTACCTCATCTATCCATTGTAATAGTATCTTTTAGGAAGAATTCATATTTATTTGTAGTGAATCAGTTTTGTTGTTTATAATAGTTGATGGTTGATTTATTGTAGGGACTTGCATCACTAACCTTACAAGCTCACTACCAAAAGCTCAAACCACCTGTTTGTAACATCTTTTTACCAACATCAAAATGTGAGACCGTGAGTGGAGGAAACGCTGTGCTACTGTTCTTTGCGCTCTACCTCCTTGCTATAGGTGATGCAGGTGTAAAAGCAGCATTGCCATCACATGGAGCAGATCAATTTGATGAAAAAGATCCGAAGGAGGCAAAGGATATGTCGACTTTCTTTAACTGGTTGCTACTTGGTGTTGCGGTGGGAGGTTCAGTTAGTATAACTTTCTTCGTGTGGGTGCAAGACAACAAAGGTTTTGACTATGGATTTGGGCTATCTGTGATCGCTATGTTCTTGGGTGCAATTATATTTATTTTTGGACTGCCAACATATCGGATATATGTTGTGAAGGGAAGCAGTGCTATAACAGAAATTTTACAGGTTGAGCCATCTTGCTTAAATAATACTAAAAGAAGAGCCTATTATGAATATTAATTATGAATTAACTAATTTAGCTTGAGTTACTTTTCAGGTTTATGTTGCAGCCATTAGAAATAGAAATCTACAACTTCCTGAGGACCCTTCTAAACTACATGAAATCCCCATGGACAAAGAGGCTGCAGTTCACGAAGAATTCTTACCTCATAGAGATGTTCACAGGTTAATTAATATCTCTATCATATTTAGTTCGTTTTCATTAATTCGTATGATCTTTTAAGTTTTCAGCTGAAGATTATCATTTTTCCTAATATAGGTGGTTAGACAAAGCAGCAATCCAAGCCGATAACAATGATCAAACTCCAAGTCCATGGAAACTTTGTAGGGTTACACAAGTTGAAAATGCAAAAATCTTACTAGCAATGGTTCCAGTATTCTTGTGTAGTATCATTATGACACTTTGCTTAGCCCAACTCCAAACATTTTCAGTTCAACAAGGTGTCACCATGGATATTAAGCTCTCAGATTCTTTCAACATGCCCAACATGCCTCCGGATTTTATGCCTAGTATTACTGTTAGCATCCTATAATAATCAGTGCCAATGGAGGTCATTGTTTTTTGTACTTTGGCTCGTAGAGTTACTGCTGCCCACCTGGAAGAACTTTAATTGCTACGAGTTGGAATGAGGTAATATGACTCTCTTCTTTAGTCAATTGGCGATCTGCGGTTATATAGGAAGTAAAGCGATAAATGTAGGCTAAAAGACCAACAACATGTTGGATGCATCCCTGTGCTTCAACATTGCATTCAGTGTCTTCGGGTTATCCCCCAATATTTTGTCTTCTGGGTCAATCATTGTGGCTGATTTGTCTCTCACATGTTGGAAGTTCATTAAGTTTGTCTTACTCATACATGACAAATCGATCAAATCATCTCTTCTGCTTTCTTTGGACCTCAATGGCAATTTGGGTTTTTCGTGGAGTAGCCATCTTGTTTATGACTGGGAACAATAGGCACAAAGGTGATACGAAAAGCCGGTGAATGGTTGGCCGAGAATTAACAATAAGTTCGGACTGCGAGATTAATCTTTTAACTATTTCTGCTTGCTATCTTGAGTTTGATCAATTTCGTAGTTTATCTGTTTGTTGCAAAGAGGTACAAGTACAGGCCACAAAGTCTTGATGTTGAGGAAGAGCATAAGGTACATCAAATGAAGACACTGAATCCTTCAATGGAAAATATGTGAAGTTAATTATCTCTAGATATTAGGGCTCTTAAGTTTAAGCTTCTTCATTCTTTTTCTTTTGTTTGCTGGTTTTAAGTTGTATTATTTCTGTTTACATGTAATTTTAAGTTAATGTAATTGTGTGTGAGTGTGAGTTTATTTATCGATGAGTTGTTCAGCAAATTAAACATCTTATTAATTTGTAACATCATGAAAGAAATTGCCAAATTTGGTACTTAATCTATCTTGTGTTAAACTTCGATAAGTCTAATCTTTAGCAAATTAAACATTGATACCTGGCATGCCGACCGGCTCATACATCTCCTCGTAAGTACATTACATGAAAGACGATGCACAAACTGACTCAGTCGGCTCACTAATAAGAGTGTCTGTTCATTTTGAGTACCGTCACCGTTTTGTTGAAAGCTGATTAGCTGAACCTTATGCTTAAAGTCTTAATTATCTAAGTTATATATTTTTTTTTTCATCTATTTACATATTGAGTACGTATTTCTTTTTCCAGTTGAAGTTATGTATTTCTACGGTCCGTGGTAAGTTTTGCACCATCCTACAAAATAGATCACTCTTTCCATTTTAATGTTTTGATCCGTAAGAATAATTCATACCTCTACACGTGGCAAACAAGCACTTTGACAAAGTCAATTTCAGACACATGTAACCTCTTCAACACCTCACAACATCAAGCAAAAGTACAAAACAATTTAACATTCGACACAACATCTCCCTAGCAGAAAACAATCGTTACTACGATGGCTTCTAGCGACAAAGCTCCTGAGTCGATGCCGGTTGGCGACGGTACTGTACCGCCAGGAAAGCCCATGACGATGGGTCATCAAGTTATGGACAAAAGTGCTCAAATGATGCAAACGTTTAAACCTATAAAACAAATGAGCCAACATGTGTGCACCTTTGCCATGTACGGACATGACATGAGTCGACAGATCGAGGCTCATCACTATATCACTCGAATTAATCAGGATTTCCTTCAAAGCGCGGTTTTCGATTCTGATGAACCATCCGCTCATCTTATAGGTATACGATAATTTTTAATTCATTTTCTTAGTTTTTTTGTTATGTTTAATTTTCCCGGTTCGATATTCTTTTTATCTTATTTGATTCTATGAATGTCTAATAATTGTTTATGCGAAAAAATTTGCATAAGCAATAGTTCGTGATTATGTGAATGCAAATTTTCCTATCATTTTTTAGAAAATGTGAATCTTTTTTTATGTAATTAATTGACGTTTGAATAAGCTTATGAATGTCACACCGCTACAGAGGAAACATCATCTAAGTGATACACGTATTTAGTGACACAATGCTAGGTGTCACTATATTAGATATTTAGATGGTTACTTGCATTTTATAGAAGGGTGACAAAAGTATTATTTTTGCCAACAATATTTGAACAGGCTGGTAAAGACAGAAAGTGGGTATATATTATGAAAAAAGTGGTTAGTCACATGTACTCATGTTCTCGCTGTAGAAATAGTTTAGCCACATTTAGTGACGACCGGAAGTTGGATTGGCTTACTGATAACTTTCCGTGTGTCAGCAAAGACATTTTCTTGTAGTGCATATTCATCGAGCTGGGAAGAAAAACCAATGTACTAATTGCATAGATCGTAAAGTTATTTTAAATATGTTTAGTTGGAGGCTATACATACATAGATTGATTTTAATGTAATATTTGTACATTGCAGGTGTGGAATACATTGTGTCTGATAAGATCTTTGATACTTTGCCACCTGAAGAACAGAAGTTGTGGCATTCTCATGACTATGAGGTTCATTGCAAAAACATTTTCAGTTGATCTGATTAAATTAAAGATAATAGGAAGTCGAGATTGTAAAATTAAGATTGCCACGATTGTGTTAACTTGCTCTTACTTATGTATACATGTATTCACTAATTGAATAACATATTGTGTAGGTTACATCAGGATTATGGATAAGTCCAGGAGTTCCAGAAAGGATCCAAAGGAGCGAGCTCGAAAATTTCGCTCATACTTATGGAAAGTTTTGGTGCACTTGGCAAGTCGATAGAGGCAAGATCGTTATAGCATGATAAAGTCATAAGCTTTGTTGTTGTATGTTGGCCTATACTGATTATGGTTGATGTGCAGGCGATAGGCTTCCGCTTGGTGCACCAGCATTGATGATGTCACCGCAAGCCGTGAACATGGGTGTGATACAGCCAGAGATAGTTCTCTGTAGGGACAACAAGTATAAGATATCAACCGATGATCTCAGAGCATCAAGGGCTAATTTTCCTGTATCCAAGCCTGGGAATGCACGAGTGGCAGATTACTGGATGCATACTGGGAAAGGTTTTGCTATCGACATGGAAAAAACAGAAATGAAGAAGCTTGAAGGAGTGCCGTTTCCTTGAACGCGCATTTCATATATTTGAACCATTTGATGATACTATGCCATGGGTTTACATCCTAATTTCTCTTTATATGTCTTTGTTTGTACTACTCGACTATTTCATCCCAGAACAATGTTTTTGTTTGATCTTTTTTCTATGCACTTTCACTGCAAATGTAAATTATGACTTATGAGACATGCATGACAAAGACAGAAATAATACACATTCAAAGATGATACACACATTATTATTATTGAGTACTTCTAAACAACCACCGAGATTCAAATACTTATGGACAGACTTTTATCTTATTAGAAAGTATGTAATTCATGTGAGTACATATATGCATACACCGTTGCACTATAAGCCCATATAACAGCTTAAACTTATGGAAAAGCAGTAATTTTCTTCATCTCAGTGCTTTCGACATCGATGGCGTGACATTTCTTGTGCTCTCTCCAGTAATCAGCCATAGGGTGCAATCTCTGCGGCCCCATTATATCAGTTCTTGAACCCCGAATAGCATCGGTCGATATATTGTACTTATCATCTCTCTTTTTCACCAATTCCGGATTCACCCTGCATTGAACCTCATCTTGGGGTGACAACATTAGCGACGGTGGCCCAATTGGTAGCTTATCACCTTAAATAAATAATCAATATTTCAATATATGTTTCGAAATTATTAAACACAGAGACGGTTTCGATGGGTGTGTTTATCAACTTTACCTCTATCGGTTTGCCATGTGCACCAAAACTTTCCGTAAGTTGTAGCTAGGTTTTCGAGTTCAGGTTTAGCGACCATTTCTGGAACCCTTGGGTGCACCAACAAGCCTGACTGTATCTGCAGATTTAATATATAAGCTACTCATATTTGTTTGCTTTCTTATTCTAAAAATCATCTTAGGAAAATGACCGCGAGTCACGCAACTACAAGAATAGTGTTTTCTACTAACTCAAAAATGTCTGTAAATGGTATAAACCTGTCACCAGCTATCTAGCGCTACACAAAATTGGCTTAGTGACTACAATTCTTAAACCTGCTCTCAAAGTGCATGTAAATATCATGAACCTGTGACTAAAATTTTCCAATGTCTCGCAACTAATCATATCATAACGACAAAGTTTTCTTAGTGACACATATGTGAGTCAGTAAAAGTCATAAATTTGTTCTTGAAGTGACAAGGTACCTAGAATGACACAAAAAGCTTGTAAATCGTGTTCGCAAACTTTGCTATATTGGTACCTCGTGAGCATGAGAGTGCCACAGTTTTTGTTCATCAGGTTGCAAAGTATCAAAGATCTTATCAGACACAATATACTCCACTCCAATAAGTCTCCCAGACGCATCATCACTGTCATAAACTGCACACTGGAGGAAATCCTGGTTGATTCGTGTCACAAAATGATGCGTCTCGATTTGTCTCGACTTATCTTGGCTGCACAAAGCAAAAGTACACACATGTTGGCTCATTTGCTTGATGGGCTTTAGTGATTGAAGCATTTGAGCACCTTTGTCAAGCATATGAGTCCCTAAAGACATTGATTTTCCTGGCGGGGTGTCATGAGGCCCGTGACCGTTCTTGACGGTGGTGCCATCGGTTGGGTGAGCAGAAGCCATCTTGTTGATGGTGGTGGTGGTGATGATGATGATAGTTGAGATGGTGTGGTTATATGGTGAGGTGGTCGGTGAAGGTGGTGACTAAGGAGGTGACGTGGATGCCAGGTGGTAAAGGTATGGGACACTTGTAGAGTTTGATGGTGTTGCATCTTCATCTCTTTGCTATAGGTGGCAGTCAAAGTCAAGTTCAGTAAATTTAGAGATGTCTTATGTTTGTCCGTACATGTCTTGAAAATAACTGATATTACATAGATCTTAGAAAAAGTACGGAATAACAGTTTTTGCTACACGTATAGTCTACACTTAAGTTGTCATCAATCTTATAAATAGCGTGAGGCGTGGCGTGACGACGTGATCAAATCTTACGTTTTAGCGGTTATGGCGTAACTTTTGCGTTTTTAAGGCGTGGCTTAAAGTGTCCAAAACATAAAATATTTATATATTCATATCATATTTCGTATATATTGAGTTTACATAAAGTTAAGAAACTATCCTTACATGTAATATTCTTTATTTATTTTTTTTTTAAATTATCGGAGTTGAATCTAAAAGGCTCGCCACGCCTCACGTCTTAGCGCGCCTTAGCGCCTTTTCACGCCTCATCTCGCGCCACGCCTAGAGTCGACGCCTTGATCCATTTCGTAATGTGAAGGTCACGCCCCACGCCTTTGTGACGCCTTAACGCCGCAAAGACGCGACTTTTAAAACATTGATTGTGATACATTGGCGCCATATGACCTTTTTTTTTAAATAGTGAAATATACTACTTCAATCAACAAACATATGTATAGACAAGCATTCAAGTTTGATGTAGATAACAGGCCATAGCGATTAAACAAAAAGTTAAAACTAATAACAAGTGATGACGTATAATGGGTATACCAAGCCTCTGGGTTTGGGCCACATTATCACTTGGGTTTTATGGCTAAATCTATCAATAACAGGCCATGGTAAAAGCCCAAACTCGCGTGGGCTTCGGCCCCGAACCTAGCGATCCGTCTGCAGATCCACTTGTAGACGATCCGTCCGCGGATCCAGTGGTAGACGATCCGTCCGCGGATCCACCTATAAGGCGATCCGTCCGCAGAACATATGCGTCCGTTCGAAACGATTGTCGCGGACCCTTGCCCGACAAGGGACCCACTCCGGCCACTACTAAAGTAACCGAAATACTAGGAAACCCTAGTACTAGACACCTATAAACAGGGGTCACAATACATCCCAAAAGGTACACAATTATTCTTATTCTATCTGACACATACTCTGACAATGAATACTTACTCTCACGCCGGAGTCCAATCGTGGGGTTCGTCCCCACGGTAAGGCTAACGGTTTACTTTTAATTGTGCAGAAAATCATCACTTCTCTTGCTCTAGTACAATCTCGCGCCACATACTGAGTCGATCTGCACACTTGATCCATTTCGTAATGTGAAGGCCACGCCCCACGCCTTTGTGACGCCTTAACGCCGAAAAGACGCGCCTTTTAAAACATTGTGATACATTGGCGCCATATGACCTTTTTTTTTTAATAGTGAAATATACTACTTCAATCAACAAACATATGTATAGACAAGCATTCAAGTTTGATGTAGATAACAGGCCATAGCAATTAAACAAAAAGTTAAAACTAATAACAAGTAAAACATACACAACTCCACAAACTATTTAACTGAGATACTAAACAAATCAAACAGACCAAAGCATCAAAGCAGGACTACATTTCCTTAATCATGAAAGCAATTAATAATATATTACATTAGTCGTACTCTTGGCCAAGACACAAAGTGAACAATAACTTTTTTTTATTCCTTTGCTACAGTACAATCTACAATAACCCTTCTTATGATATGATTTTTTTAGCATTTAGCTACAGTGCAATCTATAGTAACCAAAACAATATAATATTAGGGTTAGTAGGGGACAAAACACGTAGCATTCTCTACGTATCCCTCTCCTCCCTCATCTCCTTCACAATTATCATACACATCTTACACACACACACAGATATACATCTCTCACACACAAACATATATCATCCTTGCGAGTGCATCATCGTCACAAATAAATTCGACGACCCAGCAGATTAAATAAGCTTCCTTTTTTATTTTTAATGAGGTTATTGATTTTGATTAGGTTTTATTCAATCAGTATATATTAGGTTTTATTTTGATTTAATTAGGGTTATTGATTTGATTAATTAATTGTGGTATTTTTGATGTTTTGTAGGAGAAATGTAAAGATTTTCAGGTCAGCTAATAAGAGGAAATAAGCTATAAGCTGTTTTGCGTGTTTGACAAATTCTGATTATAGAGGTAAAGAATCACACCTTAATCATCTTATTATAAACTTTTTATTTACGTGTGTTATGTGTTTCTTTTCACTTTTTAAGCCATAATAAGCTTTTAGAGGTGTTTGGGTTAGGTTATTTTAGGGCTTAGTTTTAGTTTTTCGCTTTAGGCGATATTGTACATGTTATTTTAGTTAATTCAAAAGTAGCTTATTTGAGGGCTTATTGGCTTATCTTTGTGGACACCTTAATGTGGCTTTTTAGAAAGGCTAACAGCCAAATGGACTGTAT
Source organism: Tanacetum coccineum (assembly GCA_026074375.1). NCBI lineage: Eukaryota > Viridiplantae > Streptophyta > Magnoliopsida > Asterales > Asteraceae > Tanacetum > Tanacetum coccineum. The sequence continues at coordinate 13,856 of BQNB010108375.1, forward strand.
GGATAGATAGTATGGGTCAATCTGTGTGAACCAGCCAATTTTCCACTATCGCTAATAATATTTTTGGGTGTAATCACCCCTCTATATCAGTACTAACATTCCTCTTTATAGGAGGAGTGGGTAAAACTACTCGAAGCATTACGAGATGATACAATTTCTAAATTGAAAAAGGCATTTTCTGAGCTCAAGAAGGAGGTGTACAAGTTTTTAGCACATATTTGTTTTACTCAAAAGTTAGTTTTCTTTAATTTTTTGTATTATCTTGCATGTTTAAAGGACAATAGATCATGTGGATTTCTATTTATATGTATTTTAGTATTAGTATTGCCTAACAGGTTTGAAAAAGTTTTATCTGTGTCAATTTTTATCCGCCAATCATTGAATCTGGTAACAGTAGGATTGTGTGTGTTTATAGTTAGAATATGGGTGACTGAAATAGGTATTCAAATGCTAGATATTGTGGCTTTAGATTCAAATGCTACTTA
>BQNB010108376.1:0-22964 GCA_026074375.1 Tanacetum coccineum
ACCAACTAGACTTGTAACGGGATGGAGAGTTTGTATTGATTATCGTAAGTTGAACGAAGCCACCCGGAAAGACCACTTTTATGGATCAAATGCTTGAGAGACTCGCAGGAAATGAATACTATTGTTTCCTCGATGGTTTCTCGAGTTATTTTCAAATACTAATCGATCTAAAAGATCAGGAAAAGACCACATTCACTTGCCCATACGGAATGTTTGCTTACCGCCGCATGCCTTTTGGCTTATGCAATGCACCAGGCACGTTCCAGAGGTGTATGATGGCTATTTTCTATGATATGATTGAAAAGACAATGGAAGTTTTCATGGATGACTTTTCAGTTTTTAGAAATTCTTTTTCTACATGCCTTTCCAATTAAGAAAAGATGCTTAAATGGCGTGAAGACACTAATTTGGCTCTAAATTGGGAAAAAAGTCATTTTATGGTGAAAGAAGGCATCGTTCTTGGACATAAAATTTCAAAGAAAGGAATCAAAGTCGACAAAGCTAAAATAGACGTCATTGCTAAGTTACCTCACCCAACTACCGTCAAAGGTATTAGGAGTTTTCTCAGACATGCAGGTTTTTACCATAGATTTATCAAAGACTTTTCAAAAATTTCTCGACCCATGACACATCTCCTTGAGAAAAACACTACTTTCATTTTCTCCGAGGAATACATTCAAGCTTTTCAGACCTTAAAGAAGAAATTAACCGAAGCTCTAATTCTGATTGCCCCCAACTGGGACCAGCCCTTTGAGCTTATGTGTGATGCAAGCGACTATGCCATAGGTGCGGTTCTGGGACAACGAATTGAGAAACAATTTAGGCCTATACATTATGCAAGCAAAACAATGACCGAGGCGGAATCAAAATACACCACAACGGAAAAAGAAATGTTAGCTGTGGTGTACGCTTTCAAAAAATTATGGTCATATCTCATCATGAATAAAAGCATAGTGTATACGGACCATTCCGCCCTTAAGTACCTATTTGCTAAGAAAGATGCCAAAGCAAGATTGCTACGATGGGTTCTCCATCTTCAGGAATTCGATTTTAAAGTAATTGATACAAAAGGAGCTGAGAACTACGCAGCCGATCATCTTTCCCGATTAGAAAACCCGTATGAAAATGTTCTCGATCCAAAGGAAATACACGAAAGTTTTCCTCTCGAAACACTTAATATGGTGACTTCTCGTGGTGACCAAAGTACCCCGTGGTTTGCCGATTATGCAAATTACCACGCAGGGAATTTCATTGTCAAAGGAATGTCAACTCAGCAGAAAAACAAAATTTTCAAATATGTCAAACACTATTTTTGGGACGACCCTTTTCTATTCAAAACCTGTACGAAATGCCCACCGAGGGACATTACGATGTCAACTACACCGCCAAAAAGGTTTTTAACTCCAGATTTTATTGGCCCACAATCTACAAAGATGCCGATGAGTTAGTTAAAAACTATGACTCATGCCAGCGTCAGGGAAAAATTTCATAACGTGATGAGATGCCACAAAATTCCATCCAAGTGTGTGAAATCTTTGATGTCTAGGGCATAGACTTTGTGGGACCATTTCCGTCATCTAGAGGAAATAAGTACATACTCGTAGCAGTTGATTACATATCCAAATGGGTTGAAGCCAAGGCGCTCCCCACCAACGATGCTAGAGTTGTAATTAAGTTTTTGAAATCTCTTTTTACCCGATTCGGTACACCGAGAGCTATTATAAGCGATCGTGGGACCCATTTCTGTAATAACAAATTTGTTAAAGTAATGTCTAAGTATGGGGTCACTCATCGTCTAGCTACCGCTTACCACCCTCAAACAAGTGGTCAAGTCAGGGTGTCGAATCGTGGGTTAAAACGTATTTTAGAAAGAACAGTTGGAGAAAACCGTGCCTCATGGTCCGATAGGCTTGATGATGCTCTATGGGCATTCCGTACCGCTTATAAGACACCAATTGGTTGCACCCCTTACAAGCTTGTGTATGGAAAGCCGTGTCATCTACCTATCGAATTAGAGCATAGAGCGTATTGGGCATTAAAACATGCTAATTTTGATCTTAAAACCGCGGGCGATCACCATAAGCTGCAACTTAATGAACTTAATGAGCTTTGTGATCAAGCATACAAAAATTCTTTGATTTATTAGGAGAGGACAAAGAATTTTCACGACTCAAAGATCAGAAACCGCATCTTCAATGTTGGTGATCAAGTCTTGCTTTTTAACTCTCGTCTAAAGATATTCTCGGGAAAGCTTAAAACCCGATGGTCCGACCCTTTCACTATTACCGAAGTTTTTCCATATGGCACTGAAAAATTATCTCATTCTGACGGTTCAAACTTCAAAGTGAATTGCCACCGACTTAAGCACTACTTCGGAGGGGACACACCAACCATGGTTGTCCCGGATCTCCAGACTTTCCCTAAGGACGAATGAATTCAGGGATCGAGTCAAGCTATGTGACTCGGTTACCAAAAACAAAGCGCTTCGTGGGAGGCACCCCATGCTTATCCATTCTTTGTGTTGTAAGGAGCTTGTCTCTCCGTTCTTTGAGTTTGTTTGTTTGAAACTTATGATTGTTGCAGGATTGACCCAAATTTTCTAAAGACTCTCGTGTTTGGTGTTTTTGTCACCGCCACGACGAGCTTCCTAAGCCTTGAGCTTTGCCATTAGTTTGGGAAATCCGATAGTCCTAAAGATTATTATCAGCTAACATTTATCTTTAGCCACAATTAATAAACGGCAAAAGATTTTTGGTGATACTTTTCCCTCATGTTTGAGTTTTCTTCGACACTATTTGAGTTTCTAGTAATGGTTTTATTTATCTGGGCTAGGAAACATTGAGATAATGTTTGATTTAGTATTGGGGTAGGTGATATCTTCGATATGATTCTTACTACTTTTACCTGTTGTTCTCACTACACCCTTTTCCCCACCAAAATTTTCAAAATAAAAATTTTTTCAAAAATAAAATAAGTGTATTGTCACCATTTTGACTTACTAGCTGGGTAGAGTAAGAGTATATATGACCCAATCGAGCGGTTAGCTCTTAGCTTGTTCCTTAACCTTTTAGGCTAAGCGTTCGCGATTTTTGCGAAGAACGAAAAATGATAGAGTTAAAGTATGGAGTAGGATGCAAAACAAGGATTTGTTCGATAATCTTAATAGGCTCATGATGTAACTTGTTGCTTTTTCTCCCATAAGCTCTTAACCGGACTAATATACGTGCTATTTTTTGAGATTAAACTTAAATCAACAATTTTTATGTAATATATACAACAAAAATAATGTCCTTAGTTCAAATTTATACTTGAATCTTTCAAAAAAGTACTTCCTCTATATAAAGTAAAAAAATGATGATAAAATGATAAAAAATATATAATATACTAATAAAAGTTTTGGGCTAAAAAAATTTACTACCCTCTTGCCGGCTCACAACCGATGTGGTTATCTCTAAAGAAAGCCCATAGTAAGAATAAAAATCCGAGACTGATTAAAAGTTGCTGAGCATCTAGCCTCTCACAACCGATGTTGCAGGCCTTCTAAAAGTTCGAGGGTTACAATTGCATAAATGTTAAAATAGTTAAGTTTGAATTAATAAATAGATTTCTTTTTGTTAAATTCAAATATGCTTTTGCACTTTGACTATTCTATTTTATAAGCTATGAATATCCGGGAAACCTAAAGTTTTTTGAAAACATATGGTCCGTGAGTCCTGATACAAGTACCACTGTGAGTGTCAAAACGTGGTCACTTAGCCGCAAGGTGGGATGTGCCGAGACGAAAGTCGCTACATGGGATGATCTCGCCTTTTACAACCTCATTATGATCTAGGTGGAACAGAAGCATAGTATTTGCAAAACGTTGATCATAGGTTGAAATTCAAATATCACACTCACATAAGATATAATAAAGTGTCGGAGTAAAATTCACAAGTTGTAAATATGAGAGTGTTTAGCATCTTTAACTGATATTCTTAGACTGTGATTTGTTTTAAAAGCATGGTTTAAAGTTGAACAGTCGGGACGATAGAATTTATCCTTATTGGGGCATCCTCGATCGATAATGCATCTTTGTCTGATATACCCTAACAGTTACGGAAATAACGAAAGTCGAAATAATCTCAATTATATTAATAATTATAAAAAAATATGAAAAAGTTTTAGAAAAATAGGAAAATAGGGTGTTTTATAACTTGTGATTTCTTAACTCTCTCCACAAAAGTCTTTGCTACTTTTCAAAGATTTAGTTTGGGGAAGTTTTAAGATATTTGGTTATAAGGCATATAATATTGCGTGAGGACACGCAATCGCTTAGTTTGGGGAATTTTGATATGTGTGAAAACACATATCCGTTTTATATCAAAATAGGCCCTAAAAAGACAAAATTGTGCTTTAAATGCTTGAATATTGCTTGTTTTGTCTTTGTGATTGTGTAGGTACGGATATTGCAAAAATCTCAAGAAAACGGTCAAAACCGGACAAACACGGACACGGGAACGGAATTGAGTGTGCAAAAGCCGGGAGAATGCTATCAAAGGTCTACAAAAGTCAAAGGTCAACCAAAGTCAACCACAAAATGACAAAAAACCCAAATTTCCAAAACCAGTCCCTCAAAAATAACAAAATTGCAAAAAGAGCCCTTAAAGCCACTAACGGTCGTTAGATATTAACTAACGATTGTTAAGTCCCTTTTATAAAAACCCTTAACCAAATTACCCAATACTAAACCCTAGCCCAGGCCCAATCCCTTATACCCGGCCCAAAGTCAACATATATTACCCCGGGTCAACGAAATCAAACGCACCCTTTTACAAAAAAAAGTAAAAAAACACGGGAAATATAGTTACCACTATTCACCCGTCTTCAACCTTTTACCCAACGTCATAAAACAAAGGGCAAATGCAAATTGGCTACGTGGCAAGTTAATTCAAGTGACAAGCAATGAAATGGCAGAGTTACACATCACCAAACGCTCTCATTGGCCAATTCCCAAAAGGGAATGACACGGAGGCAAGGGAGAAAACACACCAAGGAGTGGGTTTTTGCACTAAAATGCTCACAAAAGAAGCACAATGGTATCTGACACACGGATTGCCACGTTGGCAATCCGTGTGATCAAAATCTAATCCAAGGGCTCACAATTGACATCCAATGATTGAGTTGAATAGATGGTTGAGTTGAAAAGGGGCGTGCCTTTGGCCTAGAAGCTTCTCCTGGCAGCTATAAAAGGACTCCTTCACCCTCACATTGTCATGTTCTTTTTCAGCATTTTTCTTTAGTTTTTAAAATAGCTTATGTAACTTTTTAGTGTAAAATTGTAATGTTCTTTTAAGCTCTTGTAATTCGTTCTCTTAAGCTTTGTAATCACCTTTCAGTTAATAAAATCATCTTTGCTTTCACAATCTGTCTTACTTTTCAGCTCTTAAAAAAAACTCAAATACAAATGATTATTGTTCCAAAAGCTCTAATAAGCTTTCATAAGCTCTTCTAGTCTATAAGTTGGAATTGAGCTCATCAATTCAACTTAATACTACTTAAACCAATTAATCAGTTAAACTTATGGAAATCATGGTGAAATTTGGTTATAAGCTTGTGGATGATGGGGTAACAATGGAAGACCCCATTGTACTTTTACTAGCTTGTCTTTTAGACAAGCTAGAGCTTGTAGACAGCTTTTGAACTTAATTGCCTTTGTTTAGCTAAGGTAGAGGTAAATTCCCTTTAAAATTCAAGTTATTTAGCTTAAATATTGCATTTGGTTAATTTCAGCTTACTAAGTTTCTTAATTTGTACGTATTAAGTGTGTTATTTATGCTTATTAGACTTATTTGATCATCTGTTTTTAGTTAATATAGCTTAGATCTTAATTTTGTTTAATTTGTCTTTAAAATCAATAAAAAACCAAAAATATTAGTGTAGCTAGTAGCTTATTGATTTTAGCTTTTGATTAAGTGTTTTTTAGCTTTTTAGGTCTGTTATAAGTTATTTATTATCTGGTTATTTAGATTTGAGCTTTGGATTGCATTTTCATAAGTCTAAATGGTTTCTAAGATTTAGTACTGTTTGTGGCCTCTTGGTCTTTGGTAATTGTTTTCACCCTTTTATTAAGTTAGAATAATTAGGATCTTGAGTTAGATTAGTTTTAAATCCAAGTTTTCATAATCTAGTTGGTAATGAAGTATTTGTCATCATTTGGTTAGAATTTAAGTGCATTTTAGCTCAATTCTGTTTAGGTAGAAACTTAGCTTGCTTTGCTCTTGTTTTAGTTGATAAAAAGTGTTAAAAAAGTCTCATTAGGTTTCATTAGGTATGCACTAATAGATTTAAAGTTGTGGTTCTTATGCTTGTCACTGCATCAGATAGGGTAAACACTCAAACTGCTATTATCTAGCTTGATTTTTAGTAGGATAAAATAGGTTTAAGCTTTTGATTTTCAGCATTTAAGTAGCTTTTATCTCATATTTTATAAGTTTGCACTTAGTTTCTAAAATCTAGCTTATCTTGTTATCTGTTTTAGCTCTTAAAATCATCAAATTTTCTTTTAAAAATCCAAAACTCAGCAGCTACTGAGTTAACTGTCTGTTTTCATAGTGCTTTTTCTATAAGCTCTTGTAGTCAAAATCTCTTTCAAAAAGCAGTTTTATGTAGCATTTAAGCCAGATTTTAAGAAAAGTTAAGTTTCATCTTCTAGAGTGCTTATTTGGGAGCTTAATTTTAAGCTCAAAGTGAGCTTAAGGGTCTGTTTGGCTGCTGTTTTCATTTTAGATGCTTATTGAGATTTCAGCTTATAGCTTAGGTCCTTTGTGCTTAATTTCCTTTCATTTAAGCTCAGTAGTGTAGGAAGTAGCTTAATTTTAGCTTTAAATTCATTAGTGTAGCTTATTTTAGCTTTTAGAGTTCTTAAAATTTGATAAAATCAAAAAATATATATATAGTTTAGTGATTCTGTCATCATTTTCAGCTGTTCTTAGCTTAAATAGGGCTTTTCATGAATAAGTGTTTTTATTAAAAGTGTTTGTTATCAGCTTATTTACAACTTTTCTTCTTTAAGTTTTCAAAAATAAAAAAATGACAAAAAGAGTTGAGGGTGGGACTTGAACCCACGACCTCCTGCACACACACCCATTGCCTTTACCATCATGCTACAATAGCTCATCCGTTGAGCTTTGTACACAATAAACCTTTATCACCTTTTTCATTTTCCTTTTCCTTTTTAATTCGTAGCTTATCCGAGCTTATTTAGGGCTTATTTGTTTAGCTGTTAGCTTGCTGTTATTTTTCTTGTGTTCCTAATAGATTTTAAGACTTTTCCTGAATTTTTGGTAATTTTCCCATTATTTGTTAATTTTTAATCATTTTTCTTAGATAAATATTTTCGAAAATCAATAAAAAATAGAAAAATAATTTTTAAAAATACAAAAAAATAGTTTTTAGATTTAGAATAATTACTTTTAGGTTTACATTTATTAAAATCATTTTTACCCTTTTTAGATTTTTAATTTCATTTTTAAGCTTTTAAATTTAGTTTTAAAAATAGATTTTTATTATAAAAAGTAGTTAAAAATAGTTTTCTGAGTTTTTATAATATTTTAGACTTTTCTAAGTTTAAAAATCATTTTTAAGAATTTTTAGGATTTAATTTGCTATTTTCTAGGATTTAAATAGATTAAATTAGTTTTTAATTCATAATTAATTCAAAAAATAACCAAAAAAAAATTTTTTTTTCTTAAAATTTTCTTTTGTCTTAATTTAGGTTTAGAAATTTTAATTGCATCCATAGGAGTTAATCTTGCCTTAGTTGCTTATTTGTCGCGTTTTATTTGTTCCCGTTAATTGTTTTTGTGCATTAATTGCTTTTGTTTGTTTTTCTTTAATTGTTGTTTTTAATTAGTAGTTATAGATAATCAAATCAATCTTTGTTTTCTCAAATCATTGTCCAAACAAGAACGAGGTTTCAATTTCACAAAACGTTGGGGGAAAACAACGACCCGGGAATCATACTTTCCGGTTTTATATGCGAATTAACTTAAATATATTTGTGAAGATTTTCCTTTTTACCTTTGTCCTCAAGGGTAATTAGGTAATTTTCCATCATATTATATATTTTATTATTACGTAGATAGATTCTAGCAATCAGTATATCTATTCGAGACCACAGTGATGAGTATTATGTATATAGATTGAGTAACTTGTTTAAATTCGCAAATTTTTAGGATTACACCCAAAAAGCCTATACATGCTGTTATTAACTAACTACACTGGTTAGTTAACCTCGGTATAAACCCTTTTGTTAATACAAATAAATTCGCAAGAGGCAAAAACGCTAATTAATTTTTAATGTCTGTTCAGAAGAGATATTGATAATAACAAATATAATGTCCTACTAAAGTAAAAGTTTACGTAAACAAGTTTATTTAGTCAAAAGTTTACTTGACGCCAACGAATTCATTATTAAACATAGTTAATGATCAAAGAAAAATATTATCATTTGCATAAACCTTTTCTAATCAAATGATTTAAGTTTACACATGATTAATTATAAGCTAGTTATATTAATCATGTAAGACAAAATAAGATTAACTATAAATGGAAACAATCTTTCCAAATCATTCTAAATCTTCTCAAATCTAGAAAATCTTTCCCTATTGATGATAAGAAATATTTTGTACCAGAAGAATCTATTAAACTAGTTTTAATAAGTACAAAACAATATTTTGTATAGATTTGGGGTTAATCATAAAATGACAAATGTTACCCCAGCTCCTCGGGCGGATCCACCATAACAAGGTACGGATCCAGCTGTTGGTGGATCTGTGGGTCGCGTCGTCCAACTGTTTGGGACAACATTTGAATTTCAAAGGTTTGCCTATAAATAGCAACCTTAAGTCTTCATTTTAGACAACTCTTGTAAAATATTTTTCACATACATCTTTTATCTTTCATATTATTTGATCATTATACTTGTTACATAATCTATTACAAGTGATCAACTCATTCCACTCTTTAGTAAAGAACACTCAAGAAGACGTCAAGCTTCAAGTGTTAATAGTTTAGTTGTGTCATCACGTTTGTGATAATCATTCATCTTGTATATCTTGTGTTGTGTGTTGTGTGTATCATATATGTATGATAGGTTAGTATTTAGGCCATAAAATACATAGTATGTTAGATTGGTTCTATCTTGATGTAGAACTCGGTATTTAGCTTAGTACCGGAAAAAGTGTAAGCGACGTGTACGGTTTCCTCCGCCTAAAGGGAGCTTGTTGACATAGTGAAGATTGTTGGGAATAAATCTTCACAAGTTAGTACTTCTAGTGCAAAAACTTAATACTGCTCAGAATATAACTACCAGTACTAACTAGGTTAGTACTGCAAGAAGAAAGTTAGTACTGCCAGTACTAAACTTAGTACCGTTGGAAGACTTAGTACTGCTGAATGAAGATTACAACTATCAGAGAGATGAAAGTGTGTTTTGTGATATGTATGAACTTATTGTGTATATCTTATATAATTAGAAGATACGTAGATATCTTATATAAGTTTAGAAGATTTGTAGTATCTGGTAAGGCTCTTGGTGTATAAAAGGAGTTCCTTGGTATGGGTTGATAAAACAACATCTCGATAGACAAATTCATGCTTCAAGGTTGTAAAAACCTTTTCTAGTACTAGACAAGTACTCGCATAATTATCATAATATATTGAACTTTTTGGTTATATCATTGTTGTATTCTACTGCATCACAGTTTACTATTACATATCATATTCTTCTAAGTACTAAGAGTACGATGTCTACATACTTTAGTATTAACAAAGTTTCTAAGCATAGTTGTCTTGAATCTATTCAATACAACTAACCCTTTAACAATGTTTGCAAGATCTAGTTGGGATCAACAAGTGGTATCAGAGCCTTGTGTTCTGAAACTTTGATCTAGAAGTTATGGAATTTGAATCTGCACAGAGTAATACTACTGCTAAGCTACCCATACTCAAACTAGGTGAGTATGAGATGTGGGTGATAAGAATCAAGTAATACTTCCAGGTACAAGACTATGCTCTATGGAAGGTCATAGAGAATGGTAACTCATGGGTATCTGTACCACAAATAGCACAAGAGAATGGTACTTCAGTTACAAAGATGTCAGTACCTGTAACTGCTGAAGAAAAGACCAATAAGAAGAATGACGTGAAGGCAAGAAGCGTGATACTCATAGCTCTTCCCAATGAACATCAACTTACTTTCAGTCAGTACAATGATGCTAAAACAATGTTTGCTGTTATAGAAACACGATTTAGAGGTAATGAAGACACTAAGAAAACACAGAAGACACTTTTGAAGCAACAATATGAAAATTTTAGTGCATCAAGCACAGAGTCTCTTGACTCTATCTTTAACAGGTTCCAGAAGATTGTTAGTAGGCTTGCAATTTTGGGTGTATTCATCACACAAGAAGATTTAAATTCAAAATTTTTGACAAGCTTGCCCCCTGAGTGGAATACTCATGTTGTAGTCTGGATGAATAAGGCTGAAATTGAAACAATGAGCATCGATGATTTGTACAACAACTTCAAGATTGTTGAACAAAGTGTAAAGAAATCTATTGGTGCAAGTAGTGGTGCTCAAAACTTGGCCTTTATGACTGCTCCAAGCACTAGCAGTACTAATGATGTTAATACTACTAAACCTGCATATGAAGTTAGTACTGTTAGCCCTAATGTTAACACTGCTAGTCCTCAAGTTAGTACTGCTAGCTTCAGTGATAATGTTGTGTATGCTTTTATGGTTGAGAATACCAATGGTTCTAATCTCTTACAGCAGGAATTAGAGCAAATTCATGAAGATGATCTGGAAGCAATGGATTTGAAGTGAAAACTCTCTCTGCTAAGTATGAGGGCAAAGAGGTACTATCAGAGGAGAGGCAAGAAAATTTTCATAAATGCTAATGATACTGTTGGGTATGATAAATCCAACGTAGAGTGTTTCAGCTGTCACAAGATATGATACTTTTCCAGGGAGTGTAGAGCATCAAGGAACAAGGAGGGTCAGTTCAGAAATTAAGACAACACTAGGAATCATGGAAACAGTGAAGACACATCTTCAAAGGAAATGTTGGCTATAGATGGTGTAGGTTTTGACTGGAGTGATATGGCAGAAGAATAGTGTTAACTATAAGATTCACATAACAAGAGACATGATTCAGAGGTCGGGGAGGATTAAACAAATAAGTTGCCATTTTATTAGAGAGAGAAAGGAAAGAGTGTATGTGTTTTTTAGAGAGAGAAACACCACACACTTATGAGACAAATGTTTTTCCTCACCCCTCTATGGAAGTATGTAGGGGATATATATAGCCCGGGACACGATCTACTTACTACACTTGACATTTCTAGTCCCTGCGTGTCCGGCTAATGTAAACTAATGTAATTCCGTATTAGCCGACATAATTTAAGGCTAACAATCTTCCCCCAATATGTGGGCATACAAAATTACTTACAATGTTTCTAACAAGTACAAATACAACAAAGTAAAATGACATCTGAGGCGCTTCCAATGCCGAAGATGACGTCTTTGTCTTCTAGTCTTGAAACTTGTACTCCAGCTTGGATCTTCTTTGTCTTGACTTGTTCTGGAACCCTTGTAGTATGCATGAGTTGGATTACCTTCCCCCCAATTCATGCAGCATGTCTTTAAAAGCTTTTTTCATAGACTTATTTTTGGCAAAGTTTCTGAATCAGCTTCCCCCCAAACCAACATCCGTATCTTGAGCAGATTCTGAAACATTGATGTAGCTTAAACGATCTTCTAACATTGAAATTTTAAAGTGCACATCGGAATTTAGTAGAAGAAACAGTCAACCACACCATCTAATACTGCTTCTATACTATATTATGACATTTGGTCTTGGTGAATATCTGTTTGGGGAAACATGCAAGAGATCAGCAACAATTCTTCTCACGCATGCAGAATACTTCACAAACCATACTAAGTGAAGTAGTATAAACTACTTCCCCCTGGAAGTTGACCTGATAACATCAAAGTATCAAAGTACACGTATTCCCCCATGATGGTTTCGAACTCTCGGAAGCATCATTGATGTGTACGCCCATATACACGAGAAGTTCTTGTCATAAGCAACAATCTTGAAATGTTATGAAAGACATTGAAGAACTTTGAAAGATCTTGCTGAGACTGTGAAGTATCATTGACGTTCAGTAGCTTCAGATATTCCGTGAGAGTTGTTGATCACATCTCAACCTTTTACTCTCTGGCTAACTTACCAACCTCGTATTCTGTCGGCTATTGCTGTGACCGATGGGTGAAGTAAACCCGATATACCAAACTTTAAAATGAAGTAACATTCCCCAAATTTTTTACTTAAGCTTGCACTGTTGTAGATTGAAGAACGATGCAGAGGAAAGCCTCTAAGTACCATATACCCAACATCAAAAGTATAATTAGTACATCACCTCTTGAAATTATCCACATCGGCTTCTGCGTGTGACACTGAGTACTACAATGTAACTCCTTTAAGTTATAGTTATCCAGGTCTTCACCCAACCGTCCCTTGACTTCTGGTAACTAGATAATTCAAGTCTCAATCATAATTGTATACGTTCAAGCAAGTCATCAATCGATAGATTGGGTTTAAGGAAAGGGGTAGAAAATAGAAGGAAGTCACGATGTTGAAATAAGTAGACGCCTTCGTGAAACCCACTTCAATATCAAATAAGGGATACCAAATAAACACCGTGATCACTTGACATTTGAATCTAAATCTTTAGCCGTTTTGACGTTTTAGTGAATCTTATTCGGATCGTTTTTAAGTGTTATGTATCATGTTTGTTGTGTTGTTGTTCAAGAATGTCGTTAAACTAGGACAAATGTTATTTTTGAATTGTCGTCAACGAGAAAACATTGTCTAGTCCAACTTGACGTGAAAGCGATTTAGTACCCGACCTAATCCATAACACGAGCCCCAAAATTGATACACCTTACGTTTTGGCATAATATCATAACTCACGATTTCAGCCCATGTTCTTTGTTAAGACCCGACCTACTTAGATGTTCATACATTCAGCCCGTTATGAATTTCCCCAGTCCATTTCCATTTTGTTATCTCAAATCATAGCCCATCATCACTTGAAAATATTAGGCCCACCTCATTTGATCGTGTGCAAGCCCATGATTTAATTATAACCCAGCCTTGACATTAGATAAATACAAGAAATCCTAATAATTCTCTCATTAGCGAACCCTAACCCCACATCTCATTTCAACAGCCCCCATTTTTATATTTCTCCAAAGAGCACGCATCTCATCTCCTTCTCTTCAAATTCGGATCGAGTATCTCATATCATATTTAAAAAAAACGCATTGATAATCCACAACCAACGAATCAATATACTTTTGTTTCAAGATGTACCTAATCGAAGACCACATTTATTTTGTTACACCCAAAGAGGCATCTTCAAGATTCCTTTTTTTCAAAGGATCTAAAGTAGGTTTGATTTGTTGTTGAGTGACCGAACGAAACAAAGAATGAATGTAACATGATTTGTTAACATTCTTTCTTTACTTTCGGATATTGAAGAGAGGTTTTTACCTACACAAAGATCTATGATGATTCTATTGTCATGTTTTAGATCTCTAAAGGTCTTTACATAATTGTACAACACGAAGAAAATAGAACCTGAGATCATGATATTTTATTTAGAGTCGTGTAGATTGAGATGAAGATGGGATAATAATTGTTTCGAAGGGATATAATTGATGTTGTTAGATTTGAGAAGCTGTTGATGTTGTTTGTGGTTTGGTTGAGTCAATTTAATTTGAGTATGTCTTCTCCTTTCATCATTTCTGTCCGTGACCTTAGACTCAGTTTTGACTAGTTTTGCTGACTCAGTTGAGTCTTGACCGGGTCAACTTGGTAAATACCGAGTTGACTCGGTTTTGGTTGTGGTTTTAGTTTGGGGACCTATCTTGTAAGTCTGATTCTCTTTTAAACTAATGAGATGAAATTTGTTAATAAACGTATTTTTGGCGTTTACTGGGACTCGTGTGCATGTATTATGAAGTAGCACCCCAAATGTATTATTCCGCTGCGTATGGTATTTTGAGGGTGTTACAGATTGGTATCAGAGCTCGAGTTGTAGCGAACTAAGTCGTTTTTCAAACTTAGACTACAACTGATTTTGGAAATTTTGTCACGAGTCGTTCATCGATGTCCGATATCCACGCGTGCGTTGGTCCTGATCCTTAGATGCTTTATGGTATACTTGATTGCATATTATGTGTGTAGCAAGCGGATGACACTTGGTAAATAAAGGGTAATTAAAAAGTGTATATATATATACATGCATCCGTTCTAAGGTATAACTGATTTATACAAACGTTACTTTTTGAAATGATACGATAGCTTAAGTGGATTGAACCGATGGGTACATATTCATAAATGTCCGGATGATCCTTGGAGGGGACATCTGCGATGGGTACATGTTCTTTAATGCCTGGATGATCCTTGGAGGGGACATCTGCGATGGGCGCATAGTGCATCGGTTTCATGAACTTAGAGTAATGGTAATCATGGTTTTATACACACGTGTATGTGTACGTTGCCTTGAATAAAGTGACAATACAATTTTGGACATTGCTTCCGGATTCATCAATAAATACAAAGATGATACATGATTTTCTATGAGATAGACGAACACTAAACCCTGTCGAGGAATGGATGTTGTTGCACCATATCCTCAAGACCATTCCATTGATCATGAAGCAATATGATAACATATAAATATATATAACATAAAGGTTCGAGTATTGTCCAACGTCGGTAAATTTTAATTAATTAGGTCGAGAATGTATACCAATTACAATTACTGTAAATCTCATACGTATTCTGTTTGATGCGATTGCATGTCTTTGCATACTCTACAATTATTTTATATAAAGAAATATTTATATAAATAGTGGAACATTTCTTAGGCAAGGGTAGACGCACAAACTCTTAGTCCTAAGCGATGCTTAAACATAAGCATCAAATATGGTACCTACCATCATTCGTAATATGCCAGGAGCGCATAGTCATATTCGCGCGCAGGCGCCGGCTTATATAAAAACTTATATAGATAAGTTTTGCTCATTGCAAGCATCATGCTTCATCATCGACTGTTACCTACACATCTGCCCATATTAATTCCGAGCCAATAGATCATTGAGCTTTCTGATGAGAGTTAGAGAATTAATGAAGGATCAACTTCTACCTGCTGATGCCTCACCTATAGCCCTATCATCGGGTAACATTTCTGACTCCGGTCCAGAGGAGGATGACGAGGAGGACCAGAAGAGGATCTTGCTGACTATCCTACCGACGGAGGAGACAATGATGATAATGAATCATCTGATGATGACGACGCTGAAATAAGATGTTGAGAGGATGAGGAGGATAAAGAGGAGGAGGAGCATCTAGCTCCGGCCGACCCTTCTGCTATACCTACAGATGATCCTCTCTACACCATATCATCTTGTTTTCTGAGACCAAATCCCGTGCAGTACGGATGTCTATTTAACACCATACTCCACGATCACCATCTGTCGAGAACAAGAGGAAGCAGGATGGCAATTCTAATAACAATCAGAACCAACAACAGCCGAACAAGAGGCAAAATACTGGCAAGGCTTACACAGCAGTGTCCCAGGAGAAGATAACATACGGCGAACTAAGTCGTTGTATTTTGAATACAACTAATCACCATAATGGTACAAGTGCTCCCAAATCCGACAAGGCAACAGAGTTGCATTTGACCCGTGCTTAGGAAGTTCTAACAAACCAAAACCACTATCAACCAAAGAGGCACTAAGGGCAAGTTAGAAGGCTACTTGCTATGAATGTGAGAGATCAATGGCACTACAGAAGTGATTTTCCCGGAGCTAAAGAACCACCATTAGAATGGATGGTACAAGAGCAACGTGAAGTTGGAGCATTCATAATGAGTGTAAGAGAAACCAATCAAGAACATAACGACATGAGGAATGATACAATGCCTATACGCCATATCCCATTAATAATTCTCTTTGAATTTATTTTCCGTTTTAACGATTTCGCTATGAAATTAAACGAACGAACTTAAGTTATCTAACAAAACAATGTGTTGGTAAAAACGATTTGGCGTGATTTGATCAAAGTGATTTTGATCAAAAAAAAAAAAAAAAAAAAAAAAAAAATAAAAAAAAAAAAATAAAAAAAAAAGGAAAAAAAAAAAAAGAAAGTATAGCACTGTGAAACTAAAATCGAGATTTCATAAAATTTGATTTTATGGCTTAGAAATAGAAAACCTTTCAAGACGCATCGTTTTTGATATAAAACGGAGCTACTAAACACCTATAACGAGAAAGTTAAGCGAAAACGAGATATATATCAGGTATAAAAATTCCAGCATTTGTTAAAATAAAAATTTGCTTCTCTAAATCAAAATCACTGTTTGACACTTTTCGAGTACTTTCGGCCTTCCCGAAACACTAAGTTGCTCGAATGATGTTTTACTTTTCCGCAGGCTTTCGCTAGTTTAAAAGCATGATAACGGTCCTTAAGGGCGGGGCAAAAATCTGGCTTTTTGGAAAATTAATACACTGCATCAGACTTATGCCTAGTGTGCGTTTTCGCCCATTTCATCGATTACGTCTCGGACAAAACTGGAAAGTTGTACAAAATAACTTTTACTTTTTTGCGATGTTTTCTAGTGTTAAAGCCGCCTAATAACGGGTCAAAAACGCAAACGCAGGTACGTTTTGGTAATAACTTTTCGCAAAAGAGCTTTGAGGATGTGTCGACAAGATGAAGTGTCATTATCTGTTGGGTTTCATGTCTCGGCTAAACTAAATTGTTCGGAATATCTCGTCATGAATTCTCTTTAGAACCCGATTGTGAAAATGTGATTAGTGTCGTTTTGGGTCGGTCAACTAGAAAATAAATATATTTTATAAAAGTCAAACGTAAAAGTCAAAGAAGACTTTAATAAACGTTCACGTGTTGTGAAGGTGATTTCGATTATTAAAAATATATCGATTACTCTACTATCGTAAGCACTATTTTTGAGACCGTTGGTCGATTCTAAATATGGAAAGTATAAAACGGTAACTTTTCGTAATAGCCGGAATATGATATCATTATGAGAGATTGGTGACTAATTAAGCGTCGAAGGTTCGACGAGGTGAATAAATATTATTATGAATATAATATTGTGTCGAGACTTACTAAAAAGGGAAACTTATTGAAAATCGAATATTTTTAATAAGTGTAGTTAGAATTATGTATTCATATTACTCCTGGTAGTTATAGTCATTACTACTGGTAGTATATTAGTTACTCCTGGTAGAGTAATTTTGTCATTAGTACTGGTAGTATAATAATGGTTTACTACAGGAAGTGTTATTAGTTGTCCTCTGTATTACAAGGGAAAATAGTATATATAAAATATACTCATGTTAAGGTTAGGACGCGCAGTCGATTTCTCATCACATAATGTAAGTAAACATATAATAAATATATATATTTTTCATTGTAACATGTACACAACGTTTATAGTATCTTATACAAATTGTAATCAAGCGACATAAATAAAAGGTCGTGGTCGATAACGTTTGCGTGCTACGTTGTGATATATATCGGTAATTTGATCATGACTTTTTGATCAAAGTGAGTTCATAAGCCCCATGTTTTTACGATTATTGATTACAATTTTTGGGGTGAAAAACATATGCATGTTTCAACAAATTGTACCAAGTGGTACATTTATCATGATTACGTTTGCTTAAGTAGAGATAACCCACTATGCCCATGAATCATGAACTGTCAATTACTGGAATGTGACGCGAAATGATTTATAGATAGAGCAATTTGGTATTGACCGTCCCCGTTCAGGTGAACTGCTATCACTTGGAACGAACGTATATCATGGTCGATGTTGGGATGTTTACGGGTTTGAACATCATCACGTGTAAAGTAGGCAATATTTATGTATTATATACAATATGTCGAGCTTCGAGTGTCATGAGCTTAGGAAGAACGTAATTAACATTTTGTGAGTGTCTAGCATCTGTGATTATCAACCGGGAAAGTCTTGCGGTCCTGCATTATACGATTTAATAAAACTATGAATTCACCAACTTTATGTTGACCTGTTTTAAGCAGTTTGTTCTCTGTTGGGATGAAATAGTTTGGATGGGACTGAAACCGGATATCAATAAATGAAGCTCTGTGAACATATGTTTATAAATTAATGAAACATTTTTGAAATGAAGTCGTGATATGACTTGTATAGTTTTGCGGACCTATGCTTGTAAGTCTATCTCTTTTAAACTAATGAATGAAATTTTGTTAAAACTTATTTTGGCGTTTACTGGGACTCGTGTGCATGTATTATGAAGTATCACCCCAAATGTATTATTCCGTTGCGTATCGTATTTTGGGGGTGTTACAACCTGCATATGAAGTTAGTACTATTAGCCCTAATGTCAACACTGCTAGTCCTTAAGTTAGTACTGCTAGCTTCAATGATAATGATGTGTATGCTTTCATGGTTGAGAATCCAAATGGTTCTAACCTCCTACAGCAGGACTTAGAGCAAATTCATAAAGATGATCTGAAGCAATGGATTTGAAGTTTGCAGCTTCTCCTGCTAAGTATGATGTCAAAGAGGTACTTACAGAGGACATGCAAGAAAAATTTTCATTATATGCTAATGAATACCTGCTGGGTATGATAACTCCAGTAAGTGTTTTAAACTGTCAACAAGAGGGATACTTTGCCAGGGAGTGTAACACCAATGAACAAAGAGGGTCAGTTCAGAAATCAAGACAACACTAGGAAGCATGGAAACAATGAAGACACATCTTCAAAGGCAATGTTGGCTATAGATGGTGTAGGTTTTGACTGGAGTGATATGGCAGAAGAACAGGTTCAGACAAACATGGCTCTAATGGCGTTTTCAGACTCTGAGGTATACAATGATAAAACTTGCTCTAAAACTTGTCTGAAAAACTATGAAACTCTTAAGAAACAGTGTGATGATTTAATTGTTAAGCTTAATCAAACTGAATTTATACCAACTACTTATAAAAGAGGTTTAGCAACTATAGAAGAACAACTTATCACATATAGAAAGAATGAGGTTCTTTTTAGTGAAGAAGTTGCAGTTCTTAAAAGGGAAGTAGCTTGCAAAGATTATGAAATAAATGTACTTAAAAGTGAGTTTGAAAAAGTTAAGCAAGAAAAAGAGGGTATTGAATTTAAAATTGAGAAATGTGATAAAGCCTCAAAGGACCTAGACAACTTGTTAGGGAGTCAGATAACTGACAAAAGTAAAAAGGGTTTAGGGTATAATGTTGTTCCTCCACCCCATCCTTTAAACTATAATCGACCTAAAAAGCTTGATTTGTCTTATTCTGATCTTGATGAATTCAAAGACCCTGAATTCAAAAATTATGGTTCTGAGGAGAGTAAGCAAGAGTCTAACATTGTTTGTGATAAAAAATCAAATGCTTCTAAGGAAAATTCAGATGACTCTTTGGTAAAAGAACAAGTATCAGAAGACACAAGTAGCTTTGTTGAGTCTCCACTTAATGTTGATAAAGAAACTGTTTTTCTTGATAAAAAGATAGAGATAGTCAAACCTAAAAATCATGAAAAACCAGTTAAAAATTCAGTTAGGTATGGTGAGATGTATACATCACAAAGTCCTAGAGGGAATCAAAGAAACTAGAATGGACAGAAGTCCAATCAACTAGGAAGTGATTTTGTGATGTATAACAAAGCTTGCTTCATTTGTGGGAGTTTTGATCATGTGCAGATTGTAAATACCATCAAAGGGAAAGGATGGTATATGGGAATAATTATCACATGGTGAACTACAACTATACTACCAACAGGACTTACCCCTAATGCTCAAAGGTACATGGTTTCAAGAGCAGTTTTAATGAAAACTAGCCCAAAACCATTTAATACTTCTAGGACAGTTAATAATGCTCATCCCAAATCTATAGTTTTTAGTGCTAAATCAATGTCACATTTTTCAAAATTAACACAATCAACTGTAAGAAGGCCCTATCAATCAAAAACAGTATTATCTAACAAAAGGTTTACCCAAGCAGTTAATACTGCTAGGCCAAAAGCAGTTAATAATGCTAGGCCAAAAGCAGTTAAAATTGTTAGACCAAATTCTGCAGTTGTTAATGTTGTTAGGCTAAATCAGGAAAATGCTGTAAAGACCTCAGCATGTTGGGTTTGGAGGCCTACCAAACCTGATAGTGCATCAATCACATTGAAGAAACACAACTATATTGATGCACAAGGCAGATCCAAGTCAGTAATGGCTTGGGTCCCCAAAGGAAACTAATTTCCTTATTTTTATGTGCAGGGCAAGCCACAACAGGATGATACAGGATTTATTAATAGTGGATGCTCAAGGCATATGACTATGAACATAGCTTATCTCTTAGATTTCAAGGAATTTGATGAAGGTTATGTTACATTTGGGGGACGAGCACATGGTGGTAGAATTTCTGGTAAAGGAACACTTAAAACTGATAGTCTTGATTTTGAAGATGTATACTTTGTCAATGAGTTAGAATTCAATCTTTTTAGTGTCTCACAGATGTGTGACAAAAAGAACTATGTCCTTTTTACTGACACTGAATGTCTTGTCTTATCTCCTAATTTTAAGTTGCCTGATGAAAGTCAAATACTTCTTAAAATTCCTAGAAAGCATAATATGTACAGTTTTGATATGAAGAACATTGTTCCTAAAAAGGGTTTAACTTGTCTTGTTGCAAAGGCTACCTTAGATGAATCAATGCTCTGGCATAGGAGGCTTGGTCATATTAATTTTAAGAACATAAACAAGCTTGTTAAGGATAATCTTGTAAGAGGATTGCCTACAAAACGTTTTGAAAATGACCAAACCTGTGTTGCTTGTCTTAAAGGGAAGCAACACAGAGCTTCTTGTAAGTCCAAAGTTCTGAATCCAATTACTAAGCCTTTGTTTATGCTTTATATAGATTTGTTTCCAACCTTTGTGAGTAGTTTAATGCATAAGAAGTATTGCTTAGTAGTCACTGATGATTATATCAGGTTTAGATGGGTTTTCTTTTTAACAACTAAGGATGAAACCAGTGAGTTAAATAAGCTAAACTAACTCTAAATAAGCAAATACAAAAAGCAATTAAGCTAAATTAAACGAGATAAACACAACAGTACTAACAACAGTATAATAGTATTAACTACCAGTATTAAACTTTAGAGTTAAATACTAGCTAGCTTTGAGTTAGTACTGTTAGGTTAAGGTTAGTACTGCTAGGCTAACAAAACTCAAAGAAACAATAAATAAGCAAACAAGCTAAAACAAAAGTTCCACTAACCTTAATAAGCACTTAGTAATAGGAATAAGCAACTAGGATAAACCAAAATGACAAATAAACTAGAAAACTAAAACTGATACATTATTGAAAATACTTTTGAAAAGAAAAATAAGCTTACTCCTAAAAACAGTAAAGGAAAATGGTTTAATCTACTCTAAAAAGCTAAGGAAATTTTAAACAAGCTGAAATAATAAGCTGATAAGCTAAAATGAACCACCAGTATTAACAGTTTAAACTAACAGTACTAACTTGGATTAGTAACTGTACTTTAGTTTAGATACGGCTAGGGAAAAATACTAAAATGAACTAGCATACAACCAAAAGGGTTAGTAACTGTTCAGTTCAAATTCCCCTTAAAGCTTTTCATCAAATCATTTATCTTTTATTATTAAGCTGATTGGTCCTTAATTATTAAAAACAAGATTTTTAAATAACAAATAAATACTTTAAACAGGTTTTAGAGGTCAGAATAATGCACTACTAAGCAGTTCCACAGAAAAGAAGAAAACAAGAAAAAGAGAAACATACAACACCCCTGCTCCAACAGGTCAAACAATGAATCTACAAGCTCTAGCTTGCATAAAACAAGCTAGTGAGGAGTCCATAACATCTAGAACTGGCTAACATCTAATAAATTAAGCTGTGGTGATTTGAGAGTGGATTTTCCTTCTGACTACTTAACTTTTTTTTTTTTATATTTTCTAATGAAAGCAGCTTATAAACAAGGCTGTACTGAGAGCTTTTTGACACACCAGAACAATATATTAAGAAACTAACAAACTTGAATATTGTAAAAATTGACTTAAAAACTTACATTTGCATTAAAAACTTGGAAATGTTACAAAGCTGAGAGTAAAAAGAAGCTGTAAATGACTTTTAAATTTTAACTAAGATTTAAAAACTGAAAATTAATTAAAAACTAGTTACTAAGATGCCTCAAAGGCTTACAAAAGGCTCTATTTATAGCCGAAGTCTTCATCTCTTGGACTTGCAGCTTGTGTTTCTTTTGTGAGAGCTTCAACCAAGTGTGCTTGTTGTGTGAGGTGATTTTAAATCAAATCCCAGCCTTTTATTTCATTTGTGCTTCTTTGGAGACAATCTCAGCCATCAAAAATGCTTTGGGAATGGAGAGGGATTGCCAACATGGCATTTATACAACTGGGGGGGTTGGTAGTAGGGTGGATGAAATGATTTTGGCTAGGGTGTCGAGTGGTTTTGCAGGGGAGAGGTATGGGGCGGCATACAAGTTGTAACTGGGTTTGTCAAGGCGGGAAAGAAGGCTTTTGGGGAAGTAGGCAGTTTTGGTCCCCTAAAGTCTTATAACTTAAATGCAATCTCTACCCGGTGTGCAATTTTGACCCTTGTCTTTTTATCTTTTGTAATACAACTTGAGGTTTGGCAGTTTTAGTCCCTCAAGTTGTATTTTCTTCACTTGGATTACCTTCGACTTTGTTCTTTCCATTCCGTGCTTGGTTTTGGCTTTTGTTTTTGGCTTTCTTTTTGTTCCTTTTCTTGAGTATCCGTTCCTGCACAATTCAAATGCAAAACATAC